>MU224968.1:2017437-2037718 GCA_018584345.1 Thuja plicata
GATGGTGTTCGGAGTCTATGGGCCTTTTGGCCTATAGTGGTTAGTTCCTGTTATGTTCCTGTTGCTCTTACAAGGTGTTCGACAAGTGGGAGAATGTTAGGAATAAGGTGTCTCAACCTTGGATAATCCCTATTCTTATTATTTGGTTTGTAAAATGTATTATCTTTCAAATAATGTTGATGTGTCAGCATCTTGAATTATGTGTAAGGAGATCATGGCTAAAATGGTTATGACGGATTCCTATGACACGTAAGAGCTATGTCAGGAAGATTCAATGATAGGTGAAGACATGTGTCAATTGATAAATTTGAGTACTGTACACTCTTCCCCAATTGTGGGTTTCCTATTTTCTCAAAGAATGGTGAAACCCTAAAACGGTTATCTTTGGGAGTAGCCCTAAAAAGTGAAGCGCATGATATAAGCATTTTTTAGGGTTGTGAAGGGCAGTGATGCGAGTGTATTTTTGGAACATTTTATGCTACCGTGATTTTTCTCCAAGGGTTTTGAAATCTTCTGAAAGAACTTGCATTGCAAGTGTATTGTAAGCTGTAATAGTTTTTGATCAATACATTGTGCAGGTTTTGGAGTGCTGGGGTTTTTTCCAAAAGGTTTCCCTAGGGTATATCATTGTGTCATTCTCTATTTTTTTTGTATGCATGGTATGTGGTTGCGATATCTTTGTTAAAGTAGTTAACGAATCTGTAATTGTAAGGATTTAAAATAATTTGCACAATACTTTCCTATAGAGATTAGCATAGGAAGCTGTTTTCGCACCTGAGTTTCCTTACAGTTTGTTGGCTACATATAACCAATTAAACATAAAGTGTAAACTGTTGTTAGTCGGCTGACACTAGATCTCTAACTTGGTTAACACTATAATCCTTCAATGCCCAACCATTACTATATTGCCCGAGTGAAGTCAGTTATAATTGAAAATCACCTTGGTCTTCTTCAATGCCTGAGAGATCTTGGCATTCACTAACTGTGCTCAGTTTAGGTATAGACATTTGTGTAACATCACTAGATTTGTGTATACATCAATGACAATACACAATTGAATAATTGTCATCATCAATCTCCCTCTTTGGCATTGATGGCAACACAACATGTCATAATACAAATAATTTTAGAGAAAAAAAAGTAAGAAATACATTTTATATTAATTTCCTTAGCTTCATTCTGATTCTCATCCTAAAAACTCTCTCTATCTTTACAATTATTGAAATATAGATTTCTCCCTCTTACATGAATCTTTGTTTCAGATAACATTTCTCCCTCTGTCATCAATAATCTTTCCCTTAATAATTGCCTTGGAATGACATCAATAAAATCTCCCTCTTTTACATCCAAATGCCAAATACTCTATCAAATGAAATTGTAGTGTACTTGATGTACTGAATCATATGCAATAAGCTCTGACAATCTACATCAACATGTTAGATCTATACTTAGCTTAGTTGATGCATCACTAAATTGTGTTTTAGTGGGATTTAGTTAGGGGAATCACCACTAGCTTTCCTCTAGGATAAAAGAATGCATCCTTAGGTAATGGTTTGGGGAATATTTCTACAATTTTTTCTTTAGTATTCACCTATTCCAACCTTACTTCCTTGTCCCTAACCAATCTCTCAAGAAATGATACTTTATTGCAATATGTTTAGTCTTAGTATGCATCACAGGGTTCTTTGAAATGTTAATAGCAATAGTTTTGTCAGAGTAGATAACAATTGGTTCTTTGATTTCTTCCTTCATACCTGACAATAGCTATTTGAACCATATGATATTTGAATAATTTACTGCTATAGCAACATACTTCACCTCTGCTATAGACTTAGAAATATAGTTTTGTGTCTTACTAGTCCAAGAGACTAACCTCTTTCCAAGAAATAATGATCCACCACTAGTTCTCTTCCTATCATCAACACTTCCTACCCAATCAGCATCAGTAAAAGTCTTCAAATCAAATTTTCCTCCTCTCTTATACCATAATCCATAATCTTCAGTACCTTTCAGATATCTTAGAATCCTTTTGATAGCCATCAAATGATTCTCTCTAGGATTAGATGAAAACCTTGCAATAATACCAAATTCTAATGCAATATCAGATCTAGTGTGAACAAGATATTGTAGTTTACCAATCATGAATATGTAGGTAGTCTGATTTACCTCCTTTTAGTCATCATCCTTAGACAACTTATGTCTAGTAGACATAGGTGTCCCAACTGGTCTGGAATATTCCATTCTAAATTTCTTCAGTATCTCTTTGATGTATTTAGACTGAGTAATATAGATACCATCTTTCATCTGATGAACTTGTAAACCAACAAAGAATTTGATTTCTCCAAACATAGACATCTCAATTCCTTACTCATAGCTTCAGAGAATGCTTTTCATAAATCATCATATATAATGAATAGTATATCATCGAAAAATATCTCTGCTAATAGTATCTTGTTCCGAGGTCCTTCTATGATGTACAAGATACTATTATCATTAGCTCTCTGAAATCCAATACTTATCAAGTAACCATGTAATCTTTCACACTAGGCTCTAGGAGTTTGCTTCAGTCCATACAAGGGTTTGTGCAGTTTGTAAACCATATTCCTTTTGTTAGGATCTACAAAACCTTTAGGTTACTCAATATAGACTTCCTCTTAAAGAATTCCATTCAAGAATGCATATTTTACATCCATTTGGTATACCTTGAATCCTTTATGTGTCGCATATTCTACAATATTTCTGACTCCTTCATGTCTTGCAACAGGGGCAACGGTTTCTCCATAGTCAATACCCTCTTATTGAGCATATCCTTTATACACTAATCTTGCCTTGTTTCTAGAAACTTCACCTTTTTCATTCATCTTGTTTCTAAAAACCCAATTAGTACCAATCACATTCTTGTCATTTGGTCTAGGTACAAGAGTCCAATTTTTGTTCTTTTCTATCTACTCAATTTCATCATTCATGGATTCTATCCAACTTTCATCATTCAACGCATCTTTAATGGTTCTAGGTTCAATTTCAATAAGAAAACATGTACCTTTAAGTTTGTTCCTTGTCATTATACCTTATGTATGGTCTCAAATTATTTTCTCAGGTGCATGATGCCTTCTGACATATTTGGCAAGTATAGGTTCCTTCCTCTTCGATTCTGGACTTGCTCCACTAGGTTCACAATGCTCAAACATTTTGTTCTTCTCTTCCAACTGATACTCGAGTTCCTCTATCTGAAACTTGGGTGGCTCTTTCTGATACTCTATTCCCTCTTTCTGTGACTTAGTTTCAACAGTTAGCGTCTTGGGTTGTACAGGTTGCAACAAGGTTTGTGCTGATGAATTCAGTGGTTGACATTATTGTTTTCCAACCACCATTACCTGTGTCTTAGGTATAGTATCAGGTTCATAATACACAAAGCTCCTGTAGTCCTAAGTCTCTTTACTACTATATTCTTCACTTCTCTCTACAAACTCAGAAATCTTTACATGAAAATAAAATCAATGGTATTCTTCCTTTGTACTTTCCTTTTCCTTTTGTAGCTCTCTTTGCAAGTAGTATTGCAATGATTTCTAGATATTCATCATTAGAATCATCATCACTATCACTGCCAATCTATTTTCCTTTTGAGTTTCTTTCCATCCTACCAAGGTTTAATTTAGCTTTGAATGTAGACTCAAAATTTCTAGGATGAGGAGAATAATTGTCAAAATTGTCTAACTCAAAATTTGTAAGCCTTTCAACCAATCCATCTAGAGTTATATATTTATTGTACCTCATCTCTTGAATAGCTGAAACTCTAATTGCATAGATAGGAAGTAAATTTCTCAATACCTTACTAACCATTGTTTTGTCTTTAATTGTCCCACTGGAAGCTCTGATGGCACTGACAGTTTTCTTGATCCTTTCACTGTATTTTGTAATGTCTTCTCCTTCTTTCATTTTTATGTTATCAAAGTGACCTCTGAGAATTTGTTCTTTGGCTCTCTTTACATTTTCATCTCCTCCATGGATATCATGTAATTAATTCCACATATCATAGGCAATACGCAATTCCTTGAATTCATCAAATTTGCAATAGCTGAGTGAAGAAGCTATATCAATAATCATTATGTTATGGTTCTTCATGTCCACCATCTAATCCATAGACATAGGTCTCGGTGGTTCCATGTAGTTGTGATCCAATAATTGCAAACTAGTATCTCTAATAGTAGATAGACGTAGCCTCATCAAATCTTTCCATGCAACAAAGTTTTGTTTGTTAAGCTTGGGGATCTCCCTTATGTAAGACATCTTTGATCTTTAGCTTAGGCCTTCAAACCTTCCCTGAAAGCACCAAATGCTCTGATACCAACTTTTTGAAATGAGTTGAGTAACTAAGAGGGGAGGGCTGAATTGGTTACCACAAAAATAAATTCAAGTCCCTTAAATGTCTTATTCAAAATTATCACTGTTACTCAGTTAACATAGATATTTGTTGTTACCTGGTTAACAAAGAAATCTTAATATATTAACTATGATTATCCTTTAATGATTAAGTGTAGAAACATAAAGCATAATGTAAATAACATGTACATATATGACACCAATATTTAGCATGGAAACCCAATTTGGGAAAACCACCAATTGTAACTAGTTGCTATTTTTCACTCTTCTGAAGTGAGCCCTGTTAGGAGCCAATCCTGTTAAAGGTTACAAAAACACACTGCTAGGTGTGACTTTGTTAGTGGATTTAATCACCCTGTAAGGAGTGGCCTTGTTAGAGGTCTTTAAACACTTCAATGTAGAAATGTCACCTTTTATGAGAATTTAAAAAAGACTAATAAGTCTACTCTGTAATGAGATTTGGATCACTACTACAATTGTTAGAGAGTAACAATGGATTGCCATGTTTTAAGAAGAAACTATCTTTGTTGTTTTAGATCTCTGCTCTGGCTTTAAATTGGATCCTCAATGATCAAATATTCTATTGCAGCTCTGTCTGGATGTTCTTTCCTTAATCAGAATCCCATCTGATTTTGCCTTCACTCTTCATATAAAAAAAATAACACATTCAATCCAAACTTGACCTTGTATATATATATGATAAGCCTTGTCAATTTGGCTTGAATAACCTTCCAAATAAAAAATAAAACTTAAGTCTGTTGGCTGTATATAACCAATTAAACATAAAGTGTAAATTGTTGTTAGTCAGATGACAATAAATATCTAACTCGGTTAACACTGTAATCCTTCAATGCCCAACCGTTACTGTATTGCCCGAGTGAACTCGGTTAGAACTAAAAAATCACTTTGGTTTTCTTCAATGCCCGAGAGGGCTTGGAATTCAATGAATTTCCTCAGTTTAGGTATATAAATTTGTGTAACATCACTACATTTGTGTATACATCAATGAGAATTTTTCAATTGAATAATTGTTGTCAACACAAGGAACTCAAGAGTTTTTTCTTGAGGATCTTGATTTTGGTGAGGCTTGAAGAACATGCACAGAACATATTACTCTACATATGAGTAGATGGTTGGATTTTATAATCCAAGACAAAAAATTTCTCAAAGAAAGCCAATTATGCATTCTAAAGAGTTCCATGAGGGAAAACCTAGTCAAACAGAAGTATAGTGGAGGATTGACTGGGCACTTTGATTGAGATAAAACCATTTTTTTCTAGTTAGTGAGAATTACTATTAGCCACAATTGCAACAAGATTTTAATAATTTTGTACAAAGTTGTAGAATATGTCAGATGGAAAAATGAACCAATGTGAATATCGGGTTATATCAACCATTACCTATACTAGATAAGTCATGAGAGGGTATGGAATTTTTTCTTGGATTACCAAGGACTCCAAAAGGGCATCATTACATTTTTATGGTGGTAGATAGGTTCTTAAAGATGATACATTTCATTCCTTGTGCAAATACTAATGATGGTATCGATGTGGCAGAATTGTTTTCCTGAGAAGTAGTGAGACTAAATGGTCTACCCAAAAGTATAGTTTTAGATTGAGACACCAATTTTTTTTGTATTTTTGGAGGAAATTATGCAGAAACTTGAAGACATATTTTAAGTTCGTCTCAAAACACCATCCAAAGACTGATGGACAGATAGAAGTGGTGGATACAAGTTTTAGAAATTTTTTGAGATGCTTCGTTGGAGATAAACTGAAGGTGTGGGATTTAATTTTACCATAGGAATAATTTACATACAATAATTATGTCAAGAGGAGCACTTGTGAATCGCCATTCTAGATTGTATATGGAAGAAGTCCTAGAAATGCTTCAAAATTAAGGAAGTTAGAATCGACGGAGAAAAGAGTTGTGCAGAAGCTAAAGACTTTGTAAAATAATTGAAGAATTTTCATGAAGTGGTTAGGAAGCATATTAATAAAATAAATATCAAGTACAAGGCTAAGGTAGATCACAAAAGGAGACATAAGGAATTTTGATATGAATTCATCATTCATTTGACAAAGGAGAGAGTTCTAGTGGAAACATATAATAAGTTGGAGATGAACAAGTTTGGGTTGTGTACAATTCTGAAGAAGCATGATTCAGGAAATGCTTATGAAGAACACTTTCCTAGTGAAGTCAATATTTCACATGTCTTTAATATTTGAGATTTAATATAGTATCATGAAGGAAGTATTGAAGATGAGATGGCCAAAGCAAAGTGAAAAATTCCAACACCAACTTCAGCTATACATGAGATAGATACATCTTTGATAGTCATGTTGGAAGAAACAGAAGGAACAAGAACTATGAAGAGTACATGGTCAAATTGAAAGGACAACTTGTTGAAAATTAATCATGGCTACAAAAGCAAAAGTTTGACTACCTTTTTTTTCCTCTACACACCTGAGATTTGACAAAGTCATTTCTCAAATTACCCTGAGAGTTTGATGTAAGAGCATCCAGGATGTAAGAGAAATCTTGTATAAGCCAAAAATATTGTCTAGCTTTCCAATAAGAGCTATCTTTGGGTAGGGTTACTATTTTTTGAAACTTTACTATTTTTAGTAAGATTTTTTTTTGAGCACAGATTGTCCCAATTACTTCCCTGGAGGATCATTTATCATATATAAGCCTACTGATAAATTTTTCTTGCAAGGTCAAGTATGGTTTTGAAGATATTGAATTTTCCATTTTGGTAAGGTGGTACAAAAAAATTTCAACTTAGTTTAGTAGACTTTAGAGGCTCTAAAAGTGGGTCAAACTTTGGTTGGTTGTTTCTTTGTGACCCTAAGGATATAGAGCGCTTTGTGATTTTTTTGAAATGGTGTTATAATAGTCGATTGACTTAATGATTGACAAATTATGGCTTCCAAAATTTGAGCCACTAGTGCACAAGTTTTGATACAAAGGAAGAGAGATAAAAATCACTTAAGGTGGGAAATAGAATTGTTGGGTGCCAAAATAGGAAAATTTCACTTTCTAGAAAACTCTAAGGTGGTTAATTGTGATACTTATCCAAGGATGAATGATGGTTTTAGGGCTCAGTTCCAAAATGTAGACTGTGGCTCTATGTTACAAATTATTATAACGAAAATGTCCATGTGGTTGTAGCATGTTATATTTATAAATATTTTGATGTCATCTCATTGGAGATAATAGAAATAAAGTGTAATGTTCTTGTCATTTTTATATTCTTGCAATTTTTTCAATTTATCTACTTGTTGTGATGAGTGTGTTTGGTTGAATAAGGGGAGTACCCTTCATTATAAATACTACCTAAAAGAATTCAACATGTCAGTGTCTCCATTTCCAATAGTTGGTGGGAAGATGGAGGAGGAGGAGAAATTTCAAATCATTCTTTTTTCTTTGCCTCATTTGTGGGATTATCGTGTTACGACCATAGTACTTCTTCTATTATTTTAAAGACTAAATATGTAGGGAGTTCTTTTATTTCTAAAGAGATGAGGAAGAAGGTATATACTATTGCCAATGAGGCTCTAATTATTTTTGGAATACCTAAAGAAAAATAATGAGAAACTTGTTGAATTAAAGTCTAAGGTGAGATCCAAATTTCCTAGAATGTCCAAAGTCATTCATTAAAATTGTGGTAGGACTAGACATGTTGAAAAGGACAACAAATAAAATGGAAATACATTTACTATGGCTTTGGCCACTCATGTATGTAATGATGTGTGGTTAATTGAATTAGGTGCACCTTTTTATATCACCTCTAATACAGATTAAATATTCTAATATGAATAATTTATTGATATTATTCATGAAATTGAAGTTAGAAGTAAGTTTATTAATTTTAGAATAAGAAGTATCAATGGTGTGTTGCATCTCCTTAGAAGGACACAATATTTTGGACCCTATTACAGAAAAGTTAATATATAGTAGAAGCATTATTTTTAGATATACTAATCCTTTTTCTATTATATTGTAGTCTTAAAAAACTAAAAGGAAGATTTTATTCAATTGCCCACCACTTAATAAATTTTAATTAAAAACCTTGCATAGTGAGGAAGTTGATAAGATCTCATCTAGCTTTGAATTTACAAAAGTGGAGGAACAATATTCAACTCACATTGTTCAAATGTCTACAAGGCATAGACAATGATGTGAAACATATTCAACTAATGATTGGAGATTCATTTTCTCTTTTACTGCTAGCATGGTTGAAACTATATGTATAGAGGAGGCATTAAATATGAATTATGTACAATCATAAAAAAATCAATGGATTAAGAAATGACATTTTTTGGAAAATAAGGTTACATGTGGTGTTGTACCATTTCTTGAAGGAAAAAGATACTATTACTTTTAAATGAGTGTTAAAGAAAAATATTGGTTCAGATGAAGGTATTGAGAAATATAAAAAAATGCTAGTTGTAAAATATTATTCTTAGGTTGAGGGTATAGATTATGGTGAGGTATTTTCTACTATTGCAAAAATGACATCCAGTAGGTGTTTACTTTGTATTATTGTTGGTTATTATTTAGAGCTTGAAAAAATGCATGTGAAAAATACTTTTCTCATGGTGATCTAGAGGAGGATATCTACATGACATTACTGGAGTAGTAGGTTGTAAAAGGTAAAACTATTTTGTTTTGTAAGTTCAATTTTTTGTATGGCCTAAAGTAGAGTCCTAATATGTGGTAGCATAAATTTGATATATATATTTGTTGAGCTTTGGATTTGAGAATTCTATATTAGATCATTATTTTTATTATATATATGATGTTGATTATTTCATGTATATTGAATTATATGTTTATGATATATTATTCATTGACAAAGGGAAATATATGATTATAGAGCCTAAGTCAAATCTTACTACTAAATTTAAAATAAAATATCTAGTTGTAGCTCAATATATTCTTGGGATAGAAATCAAAAGATATATATTCTAAACAAAATGTTATGGCTAGATGACAGTAATTATGTGAACTTAGTTTTATAGAGGTTCAAAACATGCAGGATTGTAGATCATTATGTGTTCCCTTTGTAGCTAGAACAAAATTATCTATTTTAGATTGTTCTACATTCCAATTAGAGATGGAAGACATGAGAAGACTATCTTACCAAAGTGTAGTTGGAAGTTTTATCTATGTCATGGTTTGTACTAGAGCATACATTTCTAAAGTAGTGAGAGTTATTTCTATTTATATGTATAATCCTAGTAGAGCTCATTGGGATGAAATTAAAAAAAAAAAGCCTTCATATATTTGAAGCATACCCCAGTGTATTCTTTTTGTTATTGTATAGTAATTTTATATGATATGATATTTCTGTTGATATTTATGGTTATGTGGACTTAGATTGCATAGGTAATATTGATAGCATAAGATCTACCAATGCTTATGTGTGTAATTTATTTGATGGTACATTCATTTGGACAAGTAAGAGATAGGTTGTGTTTTATTTATCCACTATTGAAGTAGACTACAGGAGAACTACACATGGTTTTAAATAGGCATTTCCTTAAGAGATTGTGTTTAAACATTAAAATAAACCAAGGTGTACCAAAAGTTTATTGTGAGATTTGGAGTGAAATATACATAGATAAAAACTCAAAACTTCATCCTCTGACCAGAAATTTTGGTGTTCAATATCAATTTTTCAAAGATATGGTTGAGTATAGTAGGGTTGAACTTGTTAAGCTAGAGGCTTTGATGCGTGCTATATATTTATTAACTAAGATTGTAAGCACAAATAATTTTAGATGGTTTTTTTAATTCTATATGACTCTCGACCAATTTCAATTAAATTATTATGTTGGTAGCCCTCATATTTTTCTTGCAAGGTGTTTAAGAAATGGGATATTTTCTAGGAAAATGGTCTCTCGATCTATAAATAATAAAATGTAACTATTGATTAAATATTACTAGCAAAATGTGAGCACAAGTGTTTCAAGGGGGTACCCCCTTGTGGGTTATATTCCCTTGGAAAGATAAGGGTTATGCGAAAATAACCCCTTCTTAGAGTTTTTGGGGTAGCATCCCTATAAAATAAATTAATTTATAATTTGTCATTGTCAATCCTAGCCATTTATCTTTAAGTCATAGATCTATTGGTGGATATTTTTTGAACTTTTGTGCTAGAAGAGAACCATATATTATGAGGAAATTTTATTATAACTAAGCATTGTGATTTATTTTTAGAGTTTAATAGCCATTAATGTACTTCTAGACCTCTACTTGTGATATTAGAGTGAGAAACCTGATCTCCAAGTATATTTTAATCTTGTATTGATTTCTAAATAATATATTGGGTGGCTTTTTTAGTGTTGATTTTTCTCCCAAAATAATTTTCCGTGGACATTAATGACTATTTTTTGTATGCATGTTATTTATATTTATTTCTATTTAATTTCTTTAAATATTATAAATATCTTAGAATTTTTTTGTATAACCTTCCTTTTATGGTAACTATAGGAAGTTATTTCTCTACCTTAGCTTTGTTAGAAAATTCATTATTTAGGAGTGGTTACTTCTCGTCTTGATCAATCAACATTTTTTTCATTTATAATGAGGTAGTTACATGATCAAAGCTGACCCTAATGCTTTAAATTTATGTCAAGTGGAAGGAATTTGTCAAATTTTGGTTATACATGGCTTTCAAATTATATTCCATCATTACCTCATAATGTGTAGATATCTAATCTAGTTGTTTCTATAAAAAGTAATCTCCCTAAAAAAGATTCTCCTAGAAAATAAGACCCTTGTAAAGTTGAGAATCCTTTAAGTCTACAATTTTATTTTTTTCTCAATCAAATGCATGTCTATGTGATGATTGGGGGTCTATGTATTTTCTAATTAATTTATTGTAGAATACAAATTTGAGGTAATCCATCTAAATATTCCTAATATTCATTCAAATCTACTGTGAGAGGTAATTATGTTTCTGTGAGATATGATGATACTTCTATTACCAATTAGATCATTTATCATAATCCTCCTTCTAACAAGGAGTTACAATTATGTTATGACTCAATATTATATACTCTTTCTAAATAAAGATATGAAGGTAATTATTTTTCCATGATGAACGCGTTATTATTTTTATATTTTAAATTTATATGATATTGTTTAGTCATATTTTATTATAATCCTTGAGGTATTCTTTTAACACTATCATAGCTAACAATCAATCAATGTTTAGAGTAAAATACTAGATTCATAGTATAAGAGAAAAATAATAGGGACAACTTGTAAGAATCGATAAAGACTTGAGTAATAAAATAATAACTCATCGTGAAAAAGCATATAAGTGGATGACTTAATTCTAATATAGGAGATGAAAAAGCATGAGATAACTTGACATATCAATGAAAAAAATTCATTTCAACGAGACCCCCTTCTATAGAGAGATGTCAATCCTCATAAATTTTACTAACCAAATCATCTGAAGTAATGTAGGAAGAAACCGATAAAAGTTTCAAAGTTAAGAAAAAATGGAGTATATAAAGCCTTAAATTTGAAAAAATAAATGGGATAACATAAGTGCATTAGAATGGATATGCTATTAGAAAATAATTGGTGAAAAAATCAATCCTTTTGTAGTCATATTTTAGTATGAAATACCACCTTAACCAAGGTATAAATGTGATTATTTGAGTCTCAAACCATTTAATATTAAAGATTATTATGAAATAGACATTCTCAAGAAATATGTAAATTGTGTAAATTCCCTTGAAGCTTTACTTTTGTCAATTGTTAAAAATTTAATTATTTTTTAATTGGATTTTCTATAGCTAAGATAACAAATAAAATGATATATACTATGAAAAGTTCCCTAGATGGACTAAAACATGTAGAGATGTCTTCAACTACTCATTTTGTTTTCTTCCTAATAGATTATCGTGGAGTTACATTTGATTTGAGTATATTTTAGGTTACGTAGCTTATCTGTGTAATGTTCTTTAAGTAGAGTGAATGATCTTGCCCTGTTATTTAAGAAAGAACAAAATATTATATTTCATTGAACTATCACTATATGTGAAAACAATAACCTAATCTCAATATTCCTAATTAGATCTCTAGGTACCATAAACTTTTAATTTCATCAAAACCTTGGGGTGTGGAAGAGATCACTTATTTCAGGACCTATGAATCTTACATTCCCAAAGATATATGAATACCTAATATGATGTGTGTTTTAGGTGGGGTCAATGTTTCATGATTACAATATCGCATATCATGATTTTATTTTCCCTTGTTAGAGTTTAAGTATGTATGATATAACAACTGTTTATATTGACCTTTCCATCTAAAACATTACCTTTTATTGTGTGGAGAATGATTCTTCTATTGATTAATGTAAAATTGCTAAAAATGGGCTGACTTTCAACAACTAAGTGAAAGATGAATCATTTTATAACAAAGGTCAAATTTGAAATATTTATGAAATTATATCTAGCCTTGTTTCATACAAACTGTAATGTATGAAAATTAGGATCTAGCCTAAGAATGAAATCTAGAAACAATTTCACTAAATTGTTACATTATGGGAAAACCAATTAGGCCTAACTTCTGATCCTTGAAAGAGAGAAGTACCTGATTATTGATTATCCCTTCTATGATTCGGTTGATTAGATACTATTAGAAAATAAAAATGTAAGAGCTAGGCTAAAAGGTGCAAAATTTCCTATAACCGGTATAAATAGATAAATGCTAATCTTAATATTGAAACAAAAAGAGAAAGGCTATATAGAGAGGAACCTATTTCTAAAATGTTAGCTCAAAATTATTGAAAACTTTGGCTAGGTTCCATAATGCTAATATGCATGTAGATGAAAAACATGGGTCAAACTAATCTCAAAAGTCTCCAAATTAGATTATGGTAAAACTTTAGGGAAATCCACCTTGACTATTGTGCTATGTGATCTGTTCATTAGTTTTTTTTGCAAAAAATTCTCATTTTTCTCTATCTCTATTTGCACTATGCTCTTGTACTTTCAAAATAGGCTTCAAAACTATTTCTCAGTTGACAACTACCTAGAAGGAGAGAAAGATGATGTTAGCCTATATAGGGGCTTTCCTATGTCAACACTTGGATTAGGATAAAATTTACACAATGATGATTAAAAATAGAGCTTACCCTTGGTATCTACAAGAAATACTTGAATAGAGATACTAAATTAAAATGAAAATATCTTTGATTGATGATGCAATGACCTTAGGCTATGTCCTCCAAGTGTTGATGAAAGAACATTATCAATAATAACAAAATTAATCATGGAAACATAATTGAAGATAACCTTGTTGTAGCTAGATAAGATCCTTCAACACAGATCTAGTCTTGAAGAGGGATTTTTTTCTCAAATTGGAATGATGAGATGAGAAAATGAAATAAATTAGGAATGGCACCTTATATGGGGTTCTCATGGTACTTTTCCATTTTTTCTAACTTAAAATAGTCCTATCCAAATTTTAAGACTAGATCTTGTAATGTTAAGGCCAACACATTACTCTCTTGATATTTCCACTAAAAAGCATAGGATTGTGTGGGTAAGCCACATACTCTTTCCAAAATTGGGTCTCATTTTTATGGAATTAAGATAAAAGGACCCTGATATTAGATCTAGAATTTATATTAGGATTAATGACATTAAAGAGAGAAATTAAGCATCTTCAAATTTAAAATAGGATAGAACCCAAATAAATGCAAAATGATATAGAATAAAGCACACACTAAAATAATGGTCTAAAGAGGAGTGCGTTGATATTGTAGATTAAAATAGGACTTATATTCTTGAGTCAAGTATTAATTTAAAGCTAGAAATGGTCCCAAAAATATTTAGAGAAGTACAAAACTAAAATGAGTACTAGGAAAGTGAAACATGGCTCATTAATTGTAGGTGTAAAATGTACAATACTACACAAACAAATCTTTTTTCAACATCTATTATTAAAGTTACAATTCAACATAATTTGATGCTGATGCACCACTTCTTGACAAGAAAGATATCATTTAATATTTTTGAGATTCATAATCTTCAAATTGGTTTTTAGTAAAAACGTTCATAGATAAATAAATCCAAGGAAAAGTCCCATCCATTATATTATAAGAATTATTCAAATATACGCTATACAACTCGCTTGGTAAATGATAAAATTATAAAAGTACCACATAATGTCTTCTTTTATCAAATAATTTGAATATTTTGGTGTCATCAAAGAAATTTCATCCTCCTTATTAGAATTAACTATGTCATTGTGATTATAACAATAAATTAATGAAATTCTAATCTTAAGTGATAGAGAACAATACACACAATCTCATTTGGCTTTTCAAAATAATAATTAGAAAAAGGTGCACAAAATATTTAACTTTGATTCCCCAATCTTCATAAAGATAAAGTTTTGCCAATAAAATTAAGAAAATTATTAATCATTTATAGCATAATAAAGTCCCAAATTAATATCTACTTATTTAAGAATTAAAGGAAATAATATTTAACTCTCATAGTATTACAAGAAACTATTCAAGAGTATTTTAAAATAGCATATTCATGGGCCTTTTGGGTAAGATTACATAAGGTTATTCTTCAACTAACAAAAAAATAAAATAATTAGTGTGGTACTTATGATTATCCTCAACTTAAAGTAAACACATATTTATTCGAATTCAATAGCCATTTATTATATTAACAAAAGCAATATAATAATTTTACCATTTGAATGGTGGAAGGATTGGAGATGCTACTTCAACACACTATTTTGTAGTTAGACTCCACAAAGGATAGTGATGGATTCCCTCTTATCTTCCTACGAAGGGCTAACTAAATCAACTTTGTCAATTTTTAGTCATTTATTTGACTATTTAGCCTAATTGACTCATTTTTACTAGTGCATTTTTTAGCAAGGTTTCCCACTTGGATTTCATCTTGTTTTGATAATCTAAGACTCTCAATAATCTCTTCTCATTTTACACTAGATCTTCGGAAGCTTGAAATTAGAATTACACCTATTTCATGAATATGGGTTTGTTAGGAAATTAGTCATGGCTCCATGTCATGTATACATAGAGTTAACATTCCTATAGAGAAAATATTTTCTTTAACATTGAGAAAAATACATTTTTAGGATGTTATGTTGTTGCTTACTCGTCCCTTTATACTAAACACATGATTTTCTTAATGTACTTACTCAAATTTAAGTGCAATCAAGAAAATATGTATTTGAGGTTACCCATTCACAATATCTCATTGACAATTGGGGTAATTTTCTTAGACTTTTTGCAAATGCTATGCCTCTTTCCTCATTCCTTCCTTCAAGACAACAATAAGGTTGCAACTAGTCTAGTAAGTTGTGCTTCCCAATCCTATGAGTCTCAACCTAATAGAAATTGAGATACGCTACACATAGTTAGTTGTCAGTCACCAATGTCAACCTTCTCTAATTTGTTGAGAAGGGTGGCATAACTCCTCTAGAGGGCAATATGGTCCTAGTTGACCTAATTTATAAAGTTTCCTTAATTAGAACCAACTGTAAATATCCACTATGTGGTGAATAATGTTTGGAGGGCGCGCTGACTTGTTATGAACCAATTGATGATAATCTTAACTATAATAATATTTAAGAAATATTAATGATATAGCTATTTAATTTTTTCTATTATTTTATTTGAAGCTGACTCTATAACTTATTAATGTTCAAACTTCATCTCATCCTTAGCTTTTAAGTGGAAGTATGTTTTTGATTAAGTGGAAGTATGTTACATCCCACAATTTTATTAATAGAATACTAAATAAAATCTAAATAAGATTTATCTATATCAAAAAATAATGAGACATTGAATTAAACATTATTTGTGCTGGATTACACTACGAACCTATGATTCAACCAAACATATTGGTGATACGTAGAACTTGGTGCTGAATTGGCATACGTCATTGTCATGGAATATTATACAATATAATTTTATTTCTTGTATCGGTATGGAACACCTCCTCATAATGAATTGTCAGTCCCAGCTTTTGTGAATGGATGGGGAAATCTGAAGGGATAGTTTTTCTCATTTTTAATAAATTCTTATATTGTTTTTAAGTCGTGGAACTCTCAGTTCCGAATAACTTTATTTCTCTTTTTACACAGCATTGGTCTTCAATGGACCGTGAGAAATAATTGATTATTCAGTTTCTTATCGGCCAATTAAAAAATAGTAAACCGCATTTCCTCTGACCTTTTGTGATGGATTTCTTACTTGCAAAGAAACCTCCTGCTCACTCACATCACAAAACAGTTCATCGAATTAACTTGACATTAAACAAGCAGACTTAAGTCATCAACTCTGTCTTCCACTTTATAGAGAGGATAAAAGGAAGTTAGGTATCCATGCTAAGAGGTCATAGATATTAAAATTTATTGGGGAACCAATTAATAGTAACCAAATATTGATATTTCATTCATATACATTGCAACCCTTGCCTTTATATATTCCTTCAAGAGTCATCTAATCTCATCAAAAGATTTTAGCTATTAAGATCCATTGTATAGGAGGACGAGGCAAGCTATGAGAGAAATGCTACTACCTCTCCCTCAAAGGTTTTCAAAATCTTAGTTCTCTAAAATTTGTTTCCAAAATCTTAGTTCTCTATAATTTTGGGAACCTTTGGGGGAAGATAATAGCACTCCAGCTCACATGGATTAAAACCCAACGTATTGTGTTTGAATTTTTTCAATAAATCTTTTTTTCTCAGACAATGAAGGGCAGATAATAGTTTATGAAATTTCTCTGTTTATTTATCTGCTATGGAGTACGTATCACATCCATTCTTTAATTGATCATATAGCTATGATTTTAGAATGCTTTATTTTGCATACAGTGTCTTTATTTACTACTGTTCTCCTTCATTGATGTGCTTTTGACTGAATGGATGATATTCACCTACTGTAAATAATCTTTTATGGAAAAGTATTACAATTTTCCCTGTGGCCATTTCTCTTCGAACTACAAAGTTTAAGCTCGTTCAGATTTTCGGTATAAATCTTTCTAAGTAAGTATTTTATATTCAAACTACAAATTTTTATTTATATGTATGCATCTTTTTTATATTATCTCCTACAATATTTTCCTCTCTTACATCAAACAATATTGAATTTCACATGCCTTTTCCCTTTCTCCTCCGATGAGCATTTTTTTAGGGAAATATATAAGCACCTCATCCTTAAGGACATAACTCAATCCTGATTTGTGGGTTTATCTAGCGAAAGTTTTTATAATATTTTTGTGAAATGTTTTATGTTTTTCTACCATTTTTCAGAATTGTCTTATTTGATTTTTCTAGTTTTCTGCACTAACACTATTGTTGCAGGTAAATTCGTATAAAATTAGTTGCCTTCAGTGGTTGCTGCAGGTGACCTAATCAATCTACATTATAAGCACATACATATTCACTTCGGAAATACACGAACTCGGCCAACCCAAACCCTAGATAGGTTACATCTGATAACACAGATAAAAGTTCAGAATAGTTAAGGACTAGTTATTTCGTGCTCTTCCTCTTACGCCACACTTCTTGCTGTTCTACCATTTTACATGGGTTTAGTTTTCACAGAGGCGCACCAAGAAAATGAAATTATAGAGATTAAATTCCCAATTAACGGGTATTTTCCTGCAGTGTTTACTACTAAAAATGCGTTTCCCACTTATATTTGAGATCAAAAACATTTTGGGATGGTCGCTTTTGTTCAGACAGCTGTTTATCTAAAGAGAATCATCCATAAGTTGATTGCTACAGGTGACATACTCATTATTTAACACAGAACACATAAATTGTTTAGCTTTGCGTTTCCATGTGGACCATACCTCGAAATGAGGGGAGCTGGTTAGATATAATAAACTGCGCAGTTGAAGATTCATCTGTTTAATAATGTAATGCGGACAACAATATCTCACATGTTACTTAAATCAATTAAAATATTTGTTACAGGTTTGCCCTTTCAGAGTTAGGAAGAGCCGTAAATTAAACATGCACTAAAACTGTGGACGACCAAGATTTGTTATGACACTTGAAATATTCAATCTTGCTTTTCGTCTGTTTTTTTTTTTTTTATACTACGATACCTACAATCTAAACTACATAGTCTATGTCCTATTAGCTCACCAAGGAGAATTATATTGATCGTTCAACCTATAAGTAGGATTATGTAATTTTAGTTCGGGGGCTCTGTTATATTTACCATCTAGATCATTTTGTCTACTATCTTATTAATTCAGGAAGGATAACTTATATGTATTTTTTTCATGATTTCTACCATTAGATTATGCAATACAAATCTCATTTCCTAATGTGTAAGTTTTATTTATTAAGAAAAGAGAATTATAGTAATCATTCAATTTATATGTATAGATTTAGTTTTTTATTAAATTCAATCATGTCTACTATTGGACTACATAGTCCATATCCTATTAGCTCATGAATGAGAATTATAGTGATTTTTCAATAAACATTTATATGCAAATATGTAAAAAATTATTTAGTAGTTTACAACTTGTAAGTTTTTTCTCTATTATATTCATTACTTTTATCTTAATATTATTTTAGTAAGTTAAAATTTATATTTTTTAGGAGAAATATTTAAGGAATAAAATTTTTAAATCTTGAAGGCGTTTTCATAATAAGAATATTTAGTTCAGCATTTTATTTTGTTTTTTTTGCATCATATGTTTTGTGTGACTATGAACACATTTTTATTATTTTCTAAATAGTTCTAATACTTGAGAGTAGAGAAATAAGTATATAGTACACAAGAGCTTGATTCTTTGAACATGTTATTTCAATTCCTATAAATTGTATATATAAATTGTTAGATGGTACAATAAATTAATTAGTTTATAGTTATATAATTTTGGAGAAGTTATTTCCATACATTAGTTTCTTGTCCTAAATGAAGGCTTTAAAAAGTCAATGCAATGTATTGAAAAACTATCCAAAGAATTTTATCAATAGTAATGGTTTGATCTCGTATTTATTCTTTAGCTCTTACATTTTGTAACATGGTATCAAAGAAACACATCCTTAGTCTTCTCCGGCTCTCCATTTTTTTCTTTTCTTGAGCTTGCTTTGATTTTTTTTTGTTTCACTAGTTCTTTCAACTAGTTTGTTAGTTGTGTCTTTTACTATTTGAATTCACTCCTTGTGAATTTGTTATTGTACTTGCCGTAGGCAATATACTATTGCATTCAGTTGCGCACCAATAATGAATTCGTTTTATACCAATGAACCAATAATAAATCACTATTTTTTTCTTGTTTAACTATTTGTAAAGTTTAAATATGTATTTACGAATTAAATATATTCTATAAATTACTTATTTCAATTATGATTGGCTCAACTGATTTGGTCTTATAGGACCCCTTTTTTCGGAGACTTCCCAAATTTGTTTTTTCAATAGTTTTTAATCATAGTTTTGTAATATATAATTCATATATCATGTAATTTATTTTGAAATTGGTCTTTTAATTTACATTGAAATTGATCTTTTAATTTACAATATAGTATAATTATGAGATACTATATTTTATATTTTACTACTGTAAACATGTTATTTTCATTAAAAATTTCAATTATTTATAATATATAACTATTATATATTCTAAAAACTTTACTATATTATATTTTTAATATATATATGCTATAAATAATTATTACAAATTCTAACATATAATATATATTATTAAAAGTATTATATCATATATGGTATATTATATAATTTTAGTATTTCACTAACTCTTTATTTATTATTTAAATTATTATATACAAAGTTTCTTATTTAATTTTTAATCTATAATAACTTTACTTTTATTAAATAACTATTAATTAAAATA
>MU224968.1:2037768-2052884 GCA_018584345.1 Thuja plicata
TTTTAATCTATAATAACTTTACTTTTATTAAATAACTATTAATTAAAATATATATAATATTTATAATAAAATTAAAATTAAATTTATATATATAATTATAACTAATTACGGCAAGTGCAGGCCACTATGTGGCACTTGTTTTCTTTCATTTTGGCTTGATGTAAGGGTTTGGGTTCTCTCCCAATTTACCTAATTAGAACATGGTACAAAAGCAATTATCTTTCTTTTGGTTTTTAAGAATTGAGAATTTTTTATGTAATCTCAAAGTTACAAATTCTAGTCCTAATGAAATTGTGACTAACAAAAAATATAAAACCTAAATAATTTTAAATGAAATTATCATAATTTCATTAGAAGTTTAAAGTCAAAGTTTGGCACTAAACTATGTGTAAATTTTTAATGTACCATTTCCTAAGTAAAGAACTTATAAAGGAGTGAGTAAATTTAGGATTTGTAAGAGAAATAAATTACTTTAAATAGAATTTAAATATAAATGTGGTTAGGTCAACATTGTTTTGTGTCTAGAAGACAACAAACAAAAATTAAGAAACTCTTCTCTGCAACCTTTGAATAACTGCAAATTTTCCCGCCCAACATTTTTTAAATTTCCCTAGCTATGACAGATGGTGGAGATGGCCCAACCCTACATGATCCATACCCTCCACCCTTACTGGGGTCGCTGGTTTGGCCAAATCTTGCTTTGGTTTTAGGCTCCCAAGACGCAGGGTGGGGACTTGTTGTTGGCAACCCTATTGGGTGTTTCAAAACTTTGGGCTAGAGTTTTGATGGCAGTACTTCAAGACAGGGGTAGTCTTCCTTTGGGATGGCTTAGATTGGAAGCATGTAGGAGGTGGTAGCACATGCCAATGTCAATCTCAAGGAAAGTAAAATAGGAGAAGAAAATTGGAAGACTGACCCCAAATGGTAGAGTGGGGCATGGAAAAATGCTCTAGTGGGTCAACCCACTAGCTTGGTGGAATTCATAAAATCTAATGTGTAACATGGTGAAAATGGGCCCAAAATCTACCTCCCAGATATGGTCATGGATAATATTTCCTCCTGTCTAAAATTGTGCTCAGTCGGGAGGCTCTTGGCATTGAAACCCACTATTAATATGGTGAGACCTTGGATAGTTTAAATGTAGAAACTTAAAGGGACTATTTATGTCTGTACAATGCCAAAAGGCTTATAAATTTTCAAGTTCACAACGAAATAATTCATCTTTATCATCTTTGGTTCATTGAGGTATGGAAAGCTAAAGCTCGCCCTCTCTAAATTGAAGTTAGGCTTCAACCCCAACACCAAAATCAAGAAGCTAGCCCTGTTTTGGGTCCACTTGCCTAGGATTCCATTGGATTCATAGGATGACAAAGTGTTTAGATGGATTGGAAAATCCTTCAGGCACTATGTTACAGTTGATAATGTAACACTCCAAAGATCCAGGCTAGTATTTATGCATTTATGTGTGAAGGTTATTGTCAATAAG
Organism: Thuja plicata; assembly: GCA_018584345.1. Taxonomy (NCBI): domain Eukaryota; kingdom Viridiplantae; phylum Streptophyta; class Pinopsida; order Cupressales; family Cupressaceae; genus Thuja; species Thuja plicata. The sequence goes on from MU224968.1 coordinate 2,039,255, forward strand.
TCCCTCCCTAACTTCATTTCCCTCAAGTCTAAGTGGGGTGATTAGACCCATGTCATTTTTGATGAGAATGCCTCCTTATTCTACCAGAGGTGGGCATGTAATCTCATATTAAAAATCCCCACAACCTAAAGAACCCAAACAAAAGGATAAAGTCTCCACCCCCATAATTTGAAAGAATAATCAAGGGGAAACATCTTCTCTAACTATTCATCTTGCGGATTTTTCTCTTTTAAAGGAGGAAGACTCCATGGGGACTGACACAAGGCAATTCAATTCAGAGATTGGAGAATACCCCTTAACTAGAGGTATCTTCAATATCATAAATACCTCAAAACCTAAAGAAAAATATTCCCCTCAAATGGTCAGGGAGGTGTCATATTTGGAAGAAGGTGAGATCCAAAAAAACAATTATTTCATTGATATAATATAAGGGAAGGTTGAAAGGTTGTTGAAGGAACAAATATTTCCTTCTCCAATTTCTATTGTGGATTCGATGGTGGAGATTTCATCTTTAGTACCAGGTAGCATCTCTTTGTGTAAAAACAAAATGAGTAGATGGGGTGATATCCCCTTCTCTAATCCTAGCAAGAACAGTAATGTTATCCTAGCCTTATCGCTCACCTCCACAACTAATGAAATTTTAATGGAGGTCACTAATACTATCATCCTTTCTCCAGGCTATAAATTTTCTCTAAACTGTCCTTTCTATATTGACAAAAGGGAAAGGAAAATCCCAAAGAGGCAAAAAAGAGGGGGCAAAAAAGATGATGTTGGAATGAAATCTAAACAAGTAAGACCATCCAAGAAAAATATTAGGACAAAGGAGATGGTTTGAGAAATTTCTAGTGGAAGGTAGTTGACTCAGGGAGTTTGTCAAAAATGTAAAACATGAAGTTCCTATCCTGAAACTTGAGGGGCTTAAATAGCCCTTAAAATCAATATGATTTGAAGGAGTGTATATGTGACGTCAAGGTAGATGTCTTATTTATTCAATAAGTTAAAATGACTTCTCAAAATTTTTGGAACCTTGTTGACCGTATATGGTCGGGTGTCGCATTTTACTACAGTGAGGCTGATGGCACATCTAATGGTGTTGTAATGCTCTAGAACCTGAGAAAAGTATATGGAGAAGCATGTTATTTTTCCCATAACTTTCTGGCCATTTAGTTTAAAATAAACAATTTTTCTTTTTATATGTTGAATATTTATGCCCCCAACACTAGGAGTGGACTTATCCAAGTCTGGGAGACTATTTGGCCTTCATCTATGATAATGAGGAAGCTCTCTTTATGGTTTCTAGTGACTCTGTCCTATAAAATCTGGGCAGGTTGATTAACTACAATGAGAGCATGAATGAAATTTCTAAGTTTATTAATAAAAATGATCTCCTTGAACTTAAAATCCATGGTAAACCCTTACCTGGTCTAATAATATGAAAGGACAACATTTGAGGGTGATACCACAATAGTGGGTTACACTTTTTTGCCTAAACAGACATTGAAGTCTACATTTTGAGAAAAAATTTCACATTCGGATGCATATTGTTGTTAAAATGTTTGAAATCGGAAGATGAAGTAAACTAGAGTCTTTTAGGATTTTCTTTCTAGATTCTAAATATATTTTTTTAATTTTTTTTGAATTGATTTTAATGGTTTTATTTTTCTCCCACTAAAACTGCTATGTTGCTGAAAATGTCATTTTCAAAAAGGTACAATGACTTCGTACAACATAACTTTTTTTCTAAAATAGATATCAATGCGCTTCTTTCAAATTTGGTTTTGTAACATCCATACAGAGGGCATGCAATTGGTTTGACAAAATTATTATGATTATTGCATATTTTATGAACTTTTGAAGTAGAGTAAACCGTAATTGTGACATATGTTGACTGCGTAGCTGATAACTTGTTGTGTATTTATCAAAATTCAAATTTTTTTTTTGATAGAAAGAAGACTCAAAGCTGGAGGGAACTGTTATTTTTCAAATTTTTCTTTCTCTTTTCTACTATTTTTCATTGAACGTCAAACCTGGAAGTTTATATTGGATAAAAAACCTACATCTGATGCATGTCAAAATACATAGACCTAATTAATTCAAAATTTGTCAAATCTATATTCATTAGAAAGCTCATTCAAAGTACTTGTGTGATGCAAAAGGAGGTGTCCCTATTCTTCCTTTTGAGCCCCGAAGCCATGAAAACTATATATTTTTGTTAGCCTTTGCAGATAGCCTCAATTTTGGGGGTTTCGATAGAAAGTAATTTTGATTGAAACTAATTAGTTTTGATCGAAAGAAATTTCTATCAAAATTATTTTCTTATTTTTACATGCGTATGGGTCAAAATCCCACTAAAATATTTACTAGCTTAGTTTCGATTGAAACTACATTAGTTTCGATCGAAACTAGGTTAGTTTCGATCAAAACTAAGCAAAAAAAGTAGTTTCGATCAAAACTATGAATGTTTTGATCGAAACAATTAGGTACTTTCTATCAAAAGTACCTGAATAAATCCTCGCACCTCATAGATTCATGAGGAATTTATTCCTCCAAAAAAGTGTAACCCACTATTGTGGGATCACCCTTGATCCATGTTAGGCTAGATAGATTCCTGGTGTCGACTGACTGGGACCTCATTTATAACTCCACTATCACCACCCTTCAAAGAATGGTCTCAGACCAAGCTCACATTCTCCTGTGATTGAGGGAAAAAATATATCTTGGACCCTCCCCTTTTGTTATGAGATTAAGTAGCATTCTCAGTCTGCATTCAAAAATTGCCTCCGGAGGTGGTGGAACATCCCTATTAAGGGAATGACTATATTTAGGATTTAAAAAAAAATTGAGAACTTAAGGTGGGAGGTCAAATATTGGTGTAAGTCACCATTTAATGACATCTAAAACAAAAGAAAGAAATTGAGGCACAACTAGACCAATTACAAAATTTCACGGCTGATGGAAATTACTATCAATAGATATCATTGCGCTTCTTTCAAATTTTGTTTTGTAACATCCATACAGAGGGCATGCAATTGGTTTGATGACATTATCATGATTATTGCATATTTTATGAACGTTTGAAGTAGAGTAAACCATAATTGTGACATACATTGACTGCGTAGCTGATAACTTGTTGTGTATTTATCAAAATTCAATTTTTTTTTTGATAGAAAGAAGACTCAAAGCCGGAGGGCACTATTATTTTTCAATTTTTTTTTCTATTTTCTGCTATTTTTCATTGAACGTCAAACCTGGAAGTTTATATTGGATAAAAAACCTACATCTGATGCATGTCAAAATACGTAGACCTAATTAATTCAAAATTTGTCAAATATATATTCATTAGAAATCTCATTCATAGTACTTGTGTGATGCAAAAGGAGGTGTCCCTATTCTTCCATTTGAGCCCCATGCTTGAGCCCCGAAGCCATGAAAACTGCAGATTTTTGTTAGCCTTTGCAGATAGCCTCAATTTTAGGGGTTTCGATAGAAAGTACTTTCAATCAAAACTAATTAGTTTCGATCGAAAGTACTTTCTTAGTTTTACATGCGTATGGGTAAAAATCCCACTAAAATCTTTACTAGGTTAGTTTCGATCGAAACTAAGAAAAAAAAAAGTTTCGATCGAAACTATGAATGTTTTGATCGAAACAATCAGGTACTTTCTATTAAAACTACCCGACTAAATCCTCCCACCTTGCAAATTCATGAGGAATTTATTCCTCTAAAAAAGTGTAACCCACTATTTTGGGATCACCCTTGATCCATGTAAGGCTAGATAGATTCCTGGTGTCGACTAACTGGGATCTTGTTTATAACTCCACTATCACCACCCTTTGAAGAATGGTCTCGAACCAAGCTCACATTCTCCTATGATTGAGGGAAAAATTATATATTGGACCCTCCCCTTTTGTTATGAGATTAAGTAGCACTCTTAGTCTACATTCAAAAATTGCCTCCAGAGGTGGTGGAACATCCCTATTAAGGGAATGACTATGCTTAGGATTTAAAAAAAAATTGAGAACTTAAGGTGGGAGGTCAAAGATTGGTGTAAGTCACCATTTAATGAAATCTAAAACAAAAGAAAGAAATTGAGGCACAACTAGACCAATTACAAAAATCCACCGCTGATGGAAATTACTCTTACAATATCACTAAGGAGGTGGAAAGTTGGAGGAATAAATATAAGGAAAACGTATCCAATAAGGAAACTTATTGGAAGAAAAGGTCTAGTATTCAATGGCTTATAGAGGGGGACAGAAACATGACCTTCTTCAATATATTTGCATCCAAGCATAAGAAACAAAACAATATAAAATCATTACTGAATGATAATAACAAAGAACTTGTCGAAGAAGACAAAATTGGTACATGGGCTTCAAAATATTTCCAACACTTCTATTCTCAAAATCCAAGCAAGAACTCCATTGGAATGAGTGACATCCTCCTCAACCATATTCTAATGGTGTTACAAGATGAGGATAATGACCTGATTTTGGGCATGGTGTCTGAAAATGTGGTGAAGGAGGTTGTGTTCTGCAGGGACACATGGGTGCCTTTCTCCCTTCTTCCAAGATTTTTGGGAGGTGGTGAAATATTATATCACTAAGAATACTAAATACTTCATTATAATTGGAAAACTTCTTCAAAAACAAAATAAAACCTATATTTCTCTTGTCCCTAAATTCCTAAAACCCAAGCATATAAATGATTTCTGCCTATCAATATTTGTAATATTATTTATAAGATCTTTTCAGAGGTGGTGGTGAATAGAATGAAGTATCTTCTTAACAAAATTATCATTCCTTATAAAAAAGGATTCATCCCCGGATGACAGATTCTGGATGCTACTATCACTACCCATGAGATAATCCACTCGATGGACATGGTAAGAAACCAAGGTATGACACTTAAACTTGATATTTCTAAAGGCTATGAAAAAGTTAACTAGAAATTCCTTTATGAGGTCCCCTTAAAGTTGGGTTTTAATTAAAGATTCATGAGAATCATTATAGAAGTTATTGAGAGTTTTTAGTATTTCATTATTATTAATGAGGTACCCTAGGGTTTTTTCAAAGTTGAGAAAGGAATAAGACAAGGGTGACCCCTTGGCACTATATATTTTTATCATGATTGATGAATTCCTTAGTAAGAACTTTTTCCTCCTCACCAAATGTAGGAGAATTAAAAGGGGTAAATCCTTTTCTTCCATTCCCATCGACCTCCTTAAAATTTTTATCGATGACACGTTCTTGTTGGGATTTTCTTCTTTTATTGACCCTTAAGAATGAAAAATGCTTTTGATTTATTATGTGATGACCTCTAGTCAGCAAAAAAACTATGAAAAAAAATAAAGTTTAGTTCTTCAACACTAAATTAAAACTTTAAAGGAAAATCATTAGTATCCTCGGCTGCCAGCTCGATGACCTTTCAGACACCTATCTTGGTCTTCACCTCACGGTCAAGGAGGTGAACCCAAATTTTTGGAACTCATTGTTGGAAATGATGCAAAAAAAGTAGCTATGTGGAAAGGTAAAATTCTAAGTAGTTCTAGAAAATTAAAAGTCTTATTTTCTTCCCTTCAAGGTATATGGGTTTATTTTTTGTCACTTTTTAAGATATCCAATGACATGGTTGACAAAATGGAGAAAATTCAATGAAACTTCCTTTGGATTAGAATAGAGGAGAAGGATAAACATAGTCTTGTAAATTGGGATAGTGTTTACAAGCCTAAATATATGGGAGGTTTAGGAATAAGGAAGATATCCTACATTAAGAAGGCTCTACTAACAAAACTAGGCTAATTCTTTTGGTAAACTGTATGGATTGGTGCAAGATTATGAGAGAAAAATACTTCAACAATTCCTACTTCTCGAAGTTATTATTCTGCAATGACCTCCCTACTAGTTCAAAAATCTAGAACAATATTATAAAATGTAAAGGCCTCTTGAGAGATGGATTAAACTGGAAAATTGGAAATAGGGAAAGCATTAGGTTCTAGGAAGATACATGGATTTGGGATAAGTCTCTAACCTTGGTAAATTTGAACCATCTAATGAGGTTCCTCAAGCCCTATTTTGGTTTCTTTGTGGATTACTACATCACCCCACAGAAAAGGTGGAAAAGTCTAGTTGAAGGCATTGGAAACAACCCTGACTTGGCATCTTTGCCAAAGGATCTTCAGAGGTATCTAAAAGACATTTGTATTCCATTGTTCCCTAGGGAGGAAAAAAATTACTAGGTCAAGAGTCTGTCGGGGTCTTTCTTTGTCAAGTCATCTTACTTGCACTTGGTTAGCTCCTCTAACAATCCAATATGTTGGAGACAGGTGTTGAATTCTTAGCTCCTACCAAAGATTAACTACTTCTGGTGGACAACCCTACATGGTAAGATCCCCACTCAAGAAAAAATCAAATGGAGGGGATTTCAATTGGTCAACTAGTGTGTTCTATCCAAAGAGGAGGAAAGTATCAACCACCTCCTTATCTGCTTCCCTTTTGCCTCAACCATATGGTACAAAATTCTAGAAATATTCAACTTGACATGGGTATTGGGAGAATACTTGCTGCAATTAATTGATAATTGGGAATGCCCATCTTACCACCTACTAATCAAACAACTATGGAAGATAATTCCTTGGTATGATGGGGCCTTTGGAGAGAGAGGAGAAACCACAAATTCAGGGAGTGTGAAAACTTAGAGGATATGGTGTCGTCAATCATTACAAAAATGGTTATGGAAAACATCTCGGTCTACAAGTAGAAAACCTTGGTGGACCCATCATCAATAACTAATTGTAAGATGGATAAAGAGTGTAAACTACCAAATACTTTCTATGTCTTTGAAAATTCTAAGAGACAGGCTAGGTTGAACACCAAATGGTCGACACCTACCCCTCCATGGTATAAGCTTAATTTTGATGGAGTTTCCAAAAATGAGAAAGTTGTGTGAGGTAGTATCATAATAGACTAAAAAGAGGGATTGATATTAGCCTTCACTGGACATCTAGGATCCACTTCTAATAACCAAGCGGAAGTGATGGCTCTTTTATGGGGGCTCATATTTTCCCTCTCAATTGGGATTAAATGGGTGATTATAGAACGGGAATAAATGTTGATTGATAAAACCATTAAAGGTAACATGGAAGCTAGTTGGAGGATTAGAAGCATCCTTATAGATATAAGGGCTATGTTGACAGGGCTAGAGGAATTCAGGATACAATACATTTTTAAGAGGGAAATATTGTAGCAGATTTTGCAGTTGTTATGGGTATTGAAAAGGTGGGAGTTATTGTTGGAAGAAAGTAGCGAACCTCCCATAAGATACCGAATTCCTTATAGGTAGAGAACAATAAGAGTACCAGTAATAATGATACAAAGGATTATGATAAGTTGTAACTGATATTGATTACTGAGGCATTCTTCGTGGAGGGTGGGAGATATTCTCACTATGATTTCAAATTCCTACTACTCTCATATGGATACTTGTGGGTCCCACAAGACTATGTGTATTAAAAACTTGGCCTTGACACATTGTCTCATGATCTTTCATGATATGGTTGGGGCCAAATGTAATTATATCCTTAATTGGGAAATGGCGATGAAAAATGAAGTGGTTTTTGGTGACAAATGGCTGGATTCTAAACACTTATTTTGGAATTCAAAATATGATAAGGCTGCAATTAAATAGTGTGATATCCCACAAGCTCGGAGTAGTTAGATTGTACTGGTCTTGGGAAGTGCCACCTTGGACAATAATTACATCGCTTTAAGACAACTTAGGAGATATTTTTTTGGCATTCACAAGCACTGCAAAAACTTTATCTAGTTTTGTAATTGCTATGTTATTACTAGCAATGATAACACTGTGTTCACCATGCTGAGAGTTCTAGACATGGGTGATGATAGGGGTGCAGGTTGCAAATGACTAGAAGAACTTTTGTTGTCAAATCCACTCGAGGATGAAGATAAAGACAAATGCTTTGGGTTGTCTTCTCAATGCAGGTGGAGGTCTGGGTTGCAGACCATGGTTTGGAGATCAGGACCAGTGTTAGATCTTTATTTTTTCTATTATTTTTCTTTGGTTGATCCTTAGGGATCATCTTTTCTAGTATGGCCCCATGTGGCTTTCAAATCATGTACTTAATTACTCTATGGACTATATGCTCTATAATCACCCTTATGGATGTAGGATGATAAAAATTTCTTTAGTGTATTTCATGTTTTTCCTTACTAAGACTGCTAATATGGGGCTAGATGATTTTATTCTTAGTTTTCTAACATTCACCTTGTGGGAGGGTTTTTTTTTTAATATTAAGGAAGGGAATGGTCACAATTTGGTGACTACATGCTATGATGTTGTCTGAGTTTTTGCTGACGATGTGTAGTAAGTGCTAATTTTTTGTCTAGCCATATTTTGGTTTTTGTATCCAAGGGTAAACACCCTCATTTTTGCTTCTTTAATATCAATTTTTTTTTTGTTGTTGTTTCCTTTTTATCTTCACTTCCCCTACACACTTTTGAATCTATGATATTTAAAAATATCATGTGTGGTCCTATGTATTTTTTAATATAGATGAACAAAAACATAAAGTATAAGGTCATTTCTTTAAAAAATAAGGAATTCTAAGGGGCAACAAAAGAGATTTTCTCCCCTCTATCTCAGATTGTGCAAAGGGAAGAGTCCCTCAGATTTTGTCTAACAAAGTGATGAGATTCATATGAAATATTGTGTTCTAGTTTTAGGCTTGAGTGAATTTAAAAACTTGAGCATGAGGACATTTTGATGAGTTTAAAATTTTAAATATTATTATGTTTTATTTATTTCTCAAAAATAAAATTAAAAATTAAAAAGTTTGTAGAAATGGTGTATGAAATTTAATAGAATAAAATATTTTAAAATGTATGAGTTTTATTTTAGAGTTACAAGGGGAGTAAGACTTTAAATTTGATTGAGTTAAAGGGATTTAAATATTCCAAGAAAGTATTTGTGTATATTTTAATGAGTTTGACATTAATAATTTATATGGCTACACATAAAATTTGTACTATTACAATCTGTGTTAGACCTAAAAGGACCTTAAAAGGTTTGAATGCTACATCTAGTAGATAAATACTAAGAAAATCATATTGAGGTTTGGACAAATGAAAAAAGAAGAAAATCTATCATCTTGAGCTATCTTTTTTCTCAAGGGTTATTTATTATAAGCTAAGAACCTTATCATTTGTATCCTTAAAAAAAATACGAGGCCAAGCATTTTGATATCCCTTTCAAGGATTTCTAAAGAAGAAAAAAATTGTGACATCATGAGACTCTTTTGGGAGCATTTAATGAATTTATGTGTGGCTCAGGTTGGTTTTTTACAATAGAAGATGAATTGTTTCTAAAAAATTGGTGGAGAGATTTAACACACTCAAAAGAGATGTGTAATCTTGAAGGAGAGTTTTAGTGATTTGACATGCTCTAAGGAGATGAAAACTATTAGAGGAAATTTGTTCTCTCATCATGCAAGAAGGTTGAGGATAATTTTTCTATCAAATTTTTAAAATAGTCGATGTTCTACAATTAGAATATTTACTAATAAATTTAGTTTGATTTTCCCTTGATGAGAAAGGGGGATTGGTGAATTTGCTTCATCAAATTTTGTAGGATAGTTGATGTGATAAACTCTTGTAGTATTTCACCTTTTTTGGATTAATGTAATAATGAAGGAAATGACAGATGTTACATTAATTTATTAAGTTTTTTAAAAAACTAGTTAGATAGTTTTCTGGAATTTATTCCCATATGTATGTTGCTTCCTACAAAGTAAAGTTTTTAAAAGCTAATGGAATGTATCTAAAACCTTCCTTAAAAAGTTAATAATATATTTTCTAGAGAAATCTAACAAAATATATTGTAATGTTAGTTGTATTATACATATGCTTTCATTCATGTCCAAAGATTGATGAGACCAAGATTTTTAAGAAGTATAAAAAAAGTTACAATATCTAAAGGAAGGTCAATTTTTTTATTTTATCTCATGTTAGAATTTATTTTTGATTTGTGAAAGAATTGTGGTCTGGAGACTTTTGGACTCATTTTGGCGATGTTTTTAACACTATGTCATACCTATCCATTTTTCAATGAAGATAGTTTGAAAGATTGAATCAAGATTTCTGTTATGTTACCCAAACAACAAGCCTACTCTTGTAACATTGTATACTTCACAATTATAAATGTTTATCAATGATGTATTTAGTATTGAAGGGAAACTATGCCTATCCATGTTTCATAAATATCTATTGTTTCCAAAAGTTATGTGTAACATTTAGCAAGTTTAAATTACTATATGTATCATATTACTATTGAACTTATCTATTTGTTTTTTCTTATTCATACAACAATAGTTTGTGGTTGGTTCCTTTCAAATATTTCTTGATGTTGATTGTTTGGACTAATTAAGGATACATTGGAAACTATATATCATGTAAAAATCATCTAGAAAAGTGTTGATCTCTAAGTTATGTTGATCATAGTGTCCCACACTTACTCATTTATCTAGGCAGTTTTAGCCGGTCATCACTGTGACCGAGCTATCCAGTATAGGCTGAGCTATCTGGCACAGTCATTGCCTAGCAGATAATCAGTGCCGAGTCACACGGTTACCAAGTTTAGTTCATGCTGAGCGATAGAGTCTTTCAGTGCTGAGCAAGACAACTTTGTTATGTATGTTAGGATTGACACCAATTTTGAGGTAAACTATTTTGGGCCAACGTATCTAAGAATTTAATGTTTTCAATGGGATAATTACCCATTTAATTATTTGATCCTACTACGTGGCATGGAGCTAATCAGAAAATTAGATTACTTAAGGGGCATAAGTATTTGATCCTGATTGTTGATCTAGATCTAATTTCCAGATCTATAAAGTATATGAAGATTATTTCTTAACCTAATTGGAGAGAGAACATAGAGAGAAGGTGTATGCGTACATGAGAGTGTAGTCAAAGAATGCAGTTGAAGTGTGAGGTTGAAATGGGATCACAAAAAAACCTAGATGTGTGGTCGAAATGGGAACACATCAGGACAGAAAATAAGCACAATTGAAAAAGACAAAGTCAGTACCAAAATAAGTAATTGACATGTCAGAGATAAGAATCTCAAGAAATACTGATATAAATGATAAAGTTGAATCAAAGATTGAAGTTTGATAGGTACTGCCCCCTTGTGATCGAAATTGAAATGAGATAGAGGAGAAATAGAAAATTGATAAATTTTGATCAAATCGAACTAAAGATAAGGTTCTTGATGTAAGATGAAAGATATAAAGATCACAAAACCAAGGTAGATCATTAAGCACAAAAGATTATGCCCCAAGGTTGAATTAGAAGAAGAAGAAGAAGAAGAAGAAAAAGAAGAAGAAGAAGAAGAAGAAGTGGGGTGAAAGTGAATGGAAGATAGAAGTTTGGAAGAGGTGGAAAGAAATGGAGAGAAGAAAGAGAATTTGCCTCAAGAAAGAGAATGCCCCAAAATTAATCAACTGTTTAAAATAGAAAATTTTGATTGAGATCATGAAAGAATATAAGGAAATGAAGATCAAAATGTGATCATAGTTGATTAAAGTCCACAAGAAAGATGAAGGAAAAACCCTCTCAAACTCATAATGCAGCCTAAAAATGCAAATTAACATGAATTCTAACAATGCAAGCTACATGAAAATGCAAAGGTGTAATTGAAATAGAGAAACAAACATAGGATCTTTTGTTCATCATTCATTATAGAATGTAAGGGAACTTATTTTCATCATTGGGCCATTATTAACGAACATCAGAAAATCACACAATCATCACTAGTCACAAGTGCAACTATGAAGATATGAATGCGATTTATAATGGAAACATCACACAACCATCACTAGTCACGAGTGTAACTATGAAGATATGAATGCGATGTATATAGGAAACATGACACAACCATCACTAGGCACGAGTGTAACTATGAAGATATGAATATGATGTATATCGGATTTGAAATGTGGAAAGATTCTAACATAAGCATCAAAGACATAAAGGTCAAGATGACTATGATGTTAGCTTACCCAATTTAATGTAGCAAAACCATGCTCGCATCAAGGCATAGAGGCCAGGATGACTAACAGAATAGTTGTGCAAAAATAGTTAAGCATAAAGTAGGAAGCAAAGAAAAACATACCCATGCCCCAAGTCCTCTAGCTATGCATCACAGAGAGACTTATCAGACAAGGACACTCAATGAAAATCAATAACAGTCAGCACACAAAGAAAATATCATGACATAGCTCAAGCATTAAGTGTTGTATTTAAAAATTTAAGTGTGTTAACTGAAACTGAGTTCTGAGGATAAGGATCAAATGCTTGCAAGCAAGCAAGACCACATGACAAAACGGGGTAAGACCAAACTGATAAGTGTTGAAAAACACTGGATTTCAAGGGTTGTATTGAAAAATACAGTTGAGGTGGTATTGAAAAACACCATTTGTGAGGTGTCCTAAAGATGAACACATCCAAGAGACCAAATTTAACACAGTTATGCCCCCTAGACAAAGACAAAGACCAATTCCAAACCAAGGCAACAAGGACAAGGCATGATGGAGAAAGGCTAAGTGTTGAGGTCACGTGCTAAGAAATAGGGGTGTAAAGGCCTCAAGTAGCGCTCGTTTCCAGGTTTTCACCACTTGGATTTTATTACAATTTTTTCAATTTTTTTATTTTTATTTTTTTTCTTCTTTTTTAGGACTTTTTATATTTTTTTTGAATTTTTGCTACCAGGGCGCCTGTTTCCAGGTTTTCACCAAGGCACTTTTTCTATTTTTTTGATTTTTTTGTATTTTTGGAATATATAATTTTTTTTGAAGATACATTAAAGCGTAGATTGCTAGGTTTTCACTAAGATGATCATTTTTTCAGGACATTTTCCAATTTTTAGCATTTTGACAATATTTCATTTTTTGGATTTTTTTAGGATCAATAATTATGGACAAAGAATGCCCCCATACAGAATGGGCATGAAACTCCCAAGAAAGATCACATTGTGCAGTCCCAACGTTTAGCAAGGTGGAGGACAAGAGGGATTAGCAAGCTAGTGGAAGAGATGGAAGATAGTAGAATGAAGGAGAATGAAGGGAAGAAATCCTCAAAGGCAAACTCCTCAAGAGTACCCAAGCTAGGGGAAAATAAAGAAACATCATGTAAAGCACATTTGGACAAGAATGAAAGGCCAACATAGGATAAGTCACAAAAGCATAATGCAAGAGCAGGAAATGATGTAGTCCAAAGGAGTAGACATGTCAAGAGGCTTTATAGCACCATATTTTACTCTTTTTATTTATTAGATCAAGACCAAAGGGGAAAAGGATAGCGATAGGCAAAAATTAATGGAGGAAGATAGATATGAAGGCTAAACATGAAAGGAATGAAAGCAAGATCATCATAAGATAGCTCACAAGATAGCCCAAATGTTCGTGTATAGATCAACATTGTTAAGATCAAAGAGAGAATATAGAATGGATGAAAAATGTAGAAGAACTACGCATGATGCCTGATTTCTAGGTTTTCATCATGGGGTAAGTGCAAGAAGTTGAGTGCCAATTCCGCGGAAGTCTTGTGGGCTTGCA
>MU224968.1:2116833-2128669 GCA_018584345.1 Thuja plicata
AAATTATATTAACTCAAAATATAATAGAAAAAGACTCTTGATTCACAATTCACATGTAAAAATGACTCTTTATCCATATCATAGCAATGCATGTACAAATAGAATCTTTATTCACAATTCACATGTATAAAATTAAAAACTTACTTCACTGGATCACTTTCGATGAAGATTGATTGACTTTCATTCTTCGATGTTGACTTATAAACAAAAATGTGTTGCAAATTGATAGAATATACTTGTTTGTGATTTTAAACACCATGAAAAGTGAATATTTGTGGAGCAGACTGTAAAAAAAGGACAGCAACAGTAAAAAGTGGGCCTCTTTCACGTGTTTCTTAACTTTATTACCATTTTTTGTGTTCTTACAGAGAGAGAGAGAGAGAGAGTAAATCTTAGGGGTTGTAAGGTGTCTTAAGGGGTGCATCTTAAGACACCTTAAGACCCATTAGGAAGTCTATGAGTACATCTTAGGGGTTGTAAGGTGTCTTAAGGGAACCTAAGACCCATTAATGGTTCCTACAACCCCTTATGACACCTTAAGACCCATTAGGAAGCCTAAGAGTACATATTAGGGGTCCTAAGGTGTCTTAAGGGGTCTTAGGACCTATCAATAGGTTCTATGAACCCTTATGACATGTTATGACCCATTAGGAAGCCTAAGAGTGCATCTTAGGGGTTGTAAGCTGTCTTAAGGGGTCATAAGACCCATTAATGGTTCCTATAACCCCTTATGACACCTTAAGACCCATTAGAAAGCTTAAGAGTACATCTTAGGGGTCCTAAGGTGTCTTAAGGGGACTTAGGACCTATTCATGGGTCCTACGACCCCTTATGACATGTTATGACCCATTATGAAGCCTAAGAGCACATCTTAGGGGTCGTAAGGTGTCTTAAGGGGTCCTAAGACCCATTAATGGTTCATACAACCCCTTATGACACCTTAAGACCCATTAGGAAGCCTAGGAGTACATCTTAGGGGTCCTAAGGTGTATTAAGGGGACTTAGGACCTATCAATGGGTTCTACGACCCCTTATAACATGTTATGACCCGTTAGGAAGCCTAAGAGTGCATCTTAGGGGTCATAAGGTGTCTTAATGGGTCCCAAGACCCATTAATGGTTCCTACAACCCTTTTTGACACCTTAAGACACATTAGGAAGCCTAAGAGTACATCTTAGGGTTCCTAAGGTATTGTAAGGGGACTTAGGACCTATTAATGGGTCCTACGACCCCTTATGACATGTTATGACCCCTTATGAAGCCTAAGAGCACATCTTAGGGGTTGTAAGGTGTCTTAAGGGATCCTAAGACCCATTAATCATTCATACAACCCCTTATGACCCATTAGGAAGCCTAAGAGTACATCTTAGGTGTTCTAGGGTGTCTTAAGGGGTCTTAGGACCTATCAATGGGTTCTACGACACCTTAGGACATGTTACGACCCATTAGGAAGCCTAAGAGTGTATCTTAGGGGTTGTAAGGTGTCTTAAGGGGTCCTAAGACTCATTAATGGTTCCTATAGCCCCTTATGACACCTTAAGACACATTAGGAAGCCTAAGAGTACATCTTAGGGGTTCTAAGGTGTCTTAAGGGGACTTAGGACCTATCAATGAGTTCTGCGACCCCTTATGACATGTTACGAGCTGTTAGGAAGCCTAAGAGTGCATCTTAGGGGTTGTAAGGTGTCTTAATGTGTCGTTAGACCCATTAATGGTTCCTAAAACCCCTTATGACACCTTAAGAGTCATTAGGAAGCCTAAGAGTACATATTAGGGGTCCTAAGGTGTTGTAAGGAGACTTAGGACCTATTAATGGATCCTACGACCCCTTATGACATGTTACAACTACTTATGAAGCCTAAGAGCACATCTTAGGGGTCATAAGGTGTATTAAGGGATCCTAAGACCCATTTATGGTTGCTACAACCACTTATGACACCTGAAGACCCATTAGGAAGCCTAAGAGTACATCGTAGGGGTCCTAAGGTGTCTTAAGGGGTCTTAGGACCTATCAATGGGTTCTACGACACCTTATGACATGTTACAAGGCATTAGGAAGCCTAAGAGTGCATCTTAGGGGTCGTAAGGTGTCTTAAGGGGTGCTAAGACCCATTAATGGTTCCTACATCCTCTTATGACACCTTAAGACCCATTTGGAATCCTAACAGTACATATTAGGGGTCCTAAGGTGTCTTAAGGGGACTTAGGACTTATTAATGGGTCCTACGACCCCTTATGACATGTTACAACCCATTTCAAAGCCTAAGAGTACATATTAGGGGTCGTAATGTGTCTTAAAGGGTTATAAGACCCATTAATGGTTCCTATAACCCCTTATGACACCTTAAGACCCATTAGAAATCCTAATAGTACATCTTAGCAGTCCTAAGGTGTCTTAAGGGGTCTGAGGACTTATCAATGGATTCTACGACCCCTTATGACATGTTACGATGCATTAGGAGGCCTAAGCGTGCATCTTAGGGGTCTTAATGTGTCTTAAGGGGTCCTAAGACCCATTAATGGTTCCTACAACCCCTTATGACACCTTAATGGGTCCTAAGACCTATTAATAAGTCCTACAACCCCTTATGACACCTTAAGACCCATTAGGAAGCCTAAGAGTACATCTTAGGGGTTGTAAGGTGTTTTAAGGGGACTTAGGACCTATTAATGCATCCTACGACCCCTTATGACATGTTATGACCTATTACAAAGCCTAAGAGCACATCTTAGGGATTGTTAGGTGTCTTAAGGGGTGCTAAGACCCATTAATGGTTCCTACAACCCTTTATGACACCTTAAGATCCATTTGGAAGCCTAAGAGTACATCTTAGGGGTCCTAAGGTGTCTTAAGGGGTCTTAGAACCTATCAATGGGTTCTACAACCCCTTATGACATGTTACGACCCATTAGGAAGCCTAAGAGTGCATCTTAGGGGTCATAAGGTATCTTAAGGGGTCCTAAGACCCATTAATGGTTCATACAACCCCTTATGACACCTTAAGGGGTCCTAAGACCTATTAATAAGTCCTACAACCCTTTATGGCACTTTAAAACCCATTAGGAAGTCTAAGAGTACATCTTAGGGGTTGTAAGGTGGGGTAGGGAAAGGGAAAGAAAGAGAGAGTAAGAGAGAGAAGAATAGGAGGAGAGATGAAGAGAATATGAGAGAGAGTGAGAGAGAGATAGGTGAGAATGAGGAGAGAGAGATTAGATGGTGTGTGTGTGTGTGTGAGAGAGAGAGAGAGAGAGAGAGAGAGTATACTTGTTTCCCTCCTAGTATTTGACATTATCTTGTTTCACTTCTAGTATTTGGCATTATCTGTAACAATATTTGAATATTTGTTTCACCTAGACCTTGTTGAAAAAGTATACAAACACTGTTGCATTTCTCTCTCTCTCTCTCTGAGAATTCTACAAATAGTCTTCTCAAATTCCTTGGTTGTTTGCCATTGTTTACCATGACTTCATGTTGCAATCCTTCTTAGCTCTCTAGCTCTTAGTTAGAGAAATGAAAAAGAGAAAATTGGACAAACATGTCATGACACCCAGGGTAGTAAGAAAGGTTTCTTCAAAAAGAATCTACATGTAATAATCATATCGTGCATACCAAAAATATTGTGTCGACTTAGGCTTGAATGCATTGTACACCCCTTACATAATTTAGAATCCTTGGGAATTCATAGAAAATAGAAGATTTATTTCCACCCAGTCCATGCCTAGTGCATCTATTGCTGCCTAATAGATTATTATAGGGGCTTCCTCCTATTATGAGATCAAAACCTCTAATTGAATTAATCATTTCATCAATTCTTTCTACTGTTAGATCATTCACATCGTTTACCCTTTTGATATGATTTTTCCTACCAACTTCTGAGAATAAGCCTATTTTGTTTGCAAATTTTTGTAGATACAACATAATTGAGTAGAATACCCAAATGATGCAAAGAAAATTCTACACCCCCAATTCTAGATAACAGAGAAAGGACATTTATCCACTTTGGATAAATAGGCTTCAAAATATAAAGGTCGTATCTTATTGTTCCTACATGGAAAGCATTTCCAAGGGATCATATACAATCTATCTTGGAAGAATAGATACGTGTGTGGCAAAGGTAAAATCTAAACTGATTATCAATAGGAAGGTTATGCACATAGCCATGTTTTCTACTAGAAACTAAAAAGTACTTAAAATCCACAAATTCTGGTTCAATATTATGGAGATATCATAATATTTTTTCCCTTGTGTACCCCTTATTGTATTCAACACATTTTTAAAATAAAAATAGCGGGGTCCTTGCACAAACGTGTTAAGCTTCAGCATTCGATCGACATGGTGACTTGGAAATCCAAATCCAACCAATCCTTTAACATGGCATGGTAAACAAAAATTCATATCATCTTCTATAGACAAACCTTTCAAAGATGTACTTTCTTCCAAGTTTATCTTCTGAAATGGTTTCTTGTGATGGGTTTTGTTGCAATTGTTTAGTCTTTCATTCAATCCCTTCAAAAGGAAACCTTGGTTAGCATGACTAATAAAATTAATGACTCTCTCTCTCTCTCTCTCTCTCTCTCTCTCTCTCTCTCTCTCTCTCTCTCCTTTTGTGATTTTATGTCTAATATAGGGTGTACGCCCTATAGTGCGAATGCCATATAGGGCATACACCCTATAGGGTGCACGCCCTATAGTGAGTATAGGGCATGTTCCATTTTAATCACATTGAAGTTTACCAAGACTAAGGCTTGGATTTGCCTTGGAGTTCTAACCCAAAGGCTTGGAGGATTCAAATAGGCCTGAGATGTATTTTCCAGAAAACCTACTAAAAAATAACATTTTTTCTTGTGTTCTCCCTGTCAGGTTTGCACATGGTTCAATAACGATAAAATCAGACGACATGATATTGTAGATGTCTCTGATAGCTATCTAACCATGTAATTTATTTTGAATTCTCATTATGTTAAGCATTTCATCTATAATTTCTTTTCTAAGTATGTCTGATATTTGTCAAAAACCAACGTGTATTCATTTGGGCTTAGATTTTGGCTTGTTCATCGAATTTTGAAAAAAATTACATTTTCAGAAACTAGACTTCATTCTACACACTTTAAAAAAAAAAAAAGTTTTGATTTTGAATTAGTTTTAAATAATTTCTAGGTGGAGCACACATAAATTTCATGTTTTCAGGATGTGTCCACTTCCGAAAATGGAAAAACATCACACTTTCATAAAAAAATTAGCAAAAAAATCTGGGATAAACTAGGTGGTGTTAGATAATTTCTCACGAGAGTGATTAATTTTCTTTTTTAAAAAAATTAACATTTTAGCCAGAGCACACCAGACACTATGTTATGTTTTTTCACAAAAAATAGGACCACTTTTTGTGCTCCCCATTTTTGAGGGCCTTAATCTCCAACATTTCTAAAAAAAATTACTATTTTAGAAACTATATTCGGAGTAGAACAACTCTTGTTTTTGTTACATTTTAAAATTTTGAGTGTAAGTATCCTCAATTTCTCGTTGAAGTTCAGAGCTTGCTGATTTGAGAAAAAAAGTGGCATCTTATAACCCCCTTTTTGGTCCCCCATCTTTGTGCACTTACCCCATAGTGAGTTTCAAATTTTTATAGATCAAATCTTACTATTTCTTATTAAAATTTGTAACAGAGAAATATCTTAACCGAGTGGATTTTACAGTCCTTATTGTAAAACCTAGACTTAGGTGACATTACAAAAGAGTGTTTGAAGACCTCTAATAAGGAAATTTCTAACAGGGTGAAGCTCTTAATAGATTTGAGGTGAATCCCCTAACATGGCCATATTTAGCAAATATGATTGTAATCTTTAACAAGATAAGTTCTTAATCGAGCATAATTTTATTGTGGGTTACAATTCCCACAAAGATTTTTCCCAAATTGGGTTTCCTCATTAAATCTTGTATTTATGAGTTAGATCATGTGTGAATGAGTTAATCTAATGTTTCTAATTTTGAATGATTGACTTCTACTTATATTAATTGGTGAATTGGTTATTTACTATATTCAGTACTTACCGAGTGAATCAGTGAGTTCAGTTTTAAGATTTTAATTTTGATTTGTATGATTCACATCCCCTCTCAGGTGGACAAAAAATTTGAACCAAAGCTTTGTTACTCTTGAGTGATAAGTTTAAAGGACTTGAGTAAGATCTAAAGATGTATTATAGGGAAGAACCAAAGTTGAATAGGGATCATTTCTCTACATGGAAAAATAGATTGAGGTTGCCTATTTCTGGAGTAGGAAAATATTCACTTTACTATCTTGAGATTGAATATATAGCACCGACTACTGCACCTTTGACTATTAGTGAGAAAAGATAAAAATCTGAGCATACACAAGTTATGATTGAGATTCCATCTACACTTACCGACTAGGAATATGTTAAATAGAAAAGTGAAAGTTTCAATAAAAAATACAAGTTCTGAGGTAAAAGTGATTTGGTTTACTGAGTTGACAAATTGAAGGAGATGATTGAACGAAAAAGTGTAGAGGAAGGGAAACAATTTAAGGAGATTAAGAGGCATAAGTATGTCTATGTAAGGAATAATATTTACATAGAGAAGAGAGAGCTTGTGACTTGAGAAAAGAAGGAAAGAAGCTGAAGAACAAAATTTACTGAGTAGAACAGAGAAAGATAGATTAAAGAATCTACAGATTGAGAAAGAGATCAATTGAGTATGTGATGCTACCTGATTCAATTGAGCATAAAGGATCTTATTCAACCATAGTGATTTTCAAATTTTTATAGATCAAATCTTACTATTGCTTATTAAAATTTATAACAGAGAAATATCTTAACTGAGTGGATTTGACAGTCCTTATTGTAAAACCTAAACTTAGGTGACATTACAAAAGAGTGTTTGAAGACCTCTAACAAGGCAACTTCTAATAGGGTTAAGATCTTAACAGATCTGAGGTAAATCCCCTAACATGACAATATTTAGCAAATGTGATTGTAATCTTTAACAAGATAAGTTCTTAATCAAGCGTAATTCAGAAGGGTGCAATTTTATTGTGGGTTACAATTCCCACATAGGTTTTTCCCAAATTGGTTTTCCTCATTAAATCCTATATAAATGAGTTAGACTATGTGTGAATGACTTAATTTGATGTTTCTAAGTTTGAATGATTGACTTCTGCTTATATTAATTGGTGAAATGGTTATTTATTATATTTAGTACTTACCGAGTGAGTTAGTGAGTTCAATTTTACGCTTTTAATTTTGATTTGTCTGATTCACATCCCCTGTCACTGGGACCAAATTTTTTTACGAGAGCTTTGTTACTCTTGAGTGACAAGTTTAAAGGACTTGAGTAAGATCTAAAGATGTATTAGAGGGAAGAACCAAAGATAAATAGGGATCATTTCTCTACATGGAAAAATAGATTGAGGTTGCCTATTTCTGGAGTAGGAGAATATGCACTTTACTATCTTGAGATTGAATATATAGCACCGACTATTGCACTTTTGACTATTAGTGAGAAAAGACAAAAAGTTGAGCATACACATGTTACGATTGAGATTGCATCTACACTTATTGACTAGGAATATGATGATCTTGATGATTGTGTTATTGGGAAATATATATGGGAAAATATATTTTTGACCTATGGTCGAGATCAACATGTTTAGAAGGCTAAAGAAGAAAGTTTAAGTGGAAAATTTGACTCTATGAGGATGAAGGAAGGAGAGACCATATTACAATATAGCACAAGACTTAAGGAGACTGTTAATTCTATTAGAGGAGCTTGTTATATCATAATGGAGGATGATGTGACAAGAAAAATGCTGAGAACCCTTCTACTAAGTTATGCTATTTGTGTATCTGCTATACAAGAGCTGAGATCTATACCCTAGATGAATGTTTCACTAGATGTCACTATTGCTAAGTTAATTGCATTTAAACTTAACGATTTTCACAATAGTGCACCTATTATTTCTAAGGTGGAATCTTCATTTTAAGTCTGCTTTAAAGATTGGAAAGGCTAGAGAAGCTACTTCTAGAGATGGTTATTTGAGTAGTGCTAGTGAGAAATTCTATAGATGCACTGAAGGACTTGATGTGTTATTTATAGAATGTGAGGAGAATGAAAGAGAATTTGAAGATTTATTGGATAGAAGGCTACAAAGGGGAAAAGGAAAATACCGAAGTAAGTTACCCTTGAAATGTTTTAATTGTGATAAGATTGGTCACTTTGCATCTATCTGTCTAGAGAATGATAAGGCGAAAAAGAAAGATAAGGACAAGAGAGAAAATAGATTCAAGAGATATAGAGACTATAAAAACAAACGTAAGAAATATTGTTATCTTGCTAATGAAGGACAAAGTGATGATGATTATATTGAGAGAAATAAGGAAAAATAAGTTGTATATATTGTTATAAAAGATTATTCTGATGTAGGAGCACCTAGAGCCCTAATATTGGAAGTAAGTAAGAATAAAACATGAATTATAGATAGTGGTTGTTCACACCACATGACTAGTGACACACTCAAGCTTATTTCTTTGGAAAAACATGATGGAGGTTATGTTATATTTGGTAATGATGCTCCATACCCTATGAAAGGAAAAGGATCTATAATTATACTGAATAACACAAGATTTGATGATGTCTATTGGGTTGAAGGATTAAAGTATAATTTGTTCAGTGTTGCACAACTTAACAATACAGGTCACCAAGTGGAATTTGAATATGGGAGACTCAAAGTATATGATGAGAAGAGAAATATAATTGCTACTAGAGAACAATCTAAAGGTAATCTATTTTATCTTGATACTTATATGAAGAGTTTCCTAATTTCTAAAGTTGAAAATGTTTGGTTATGAAACAAAAGGATTTGCCATGTTAATTTTGACAACTTAATCAAAGTGAGTAAGAATAATAGAGTAAGAGGAGTACCTATACTTGAAAAACTAGAGAATTATATGTGTAGAAAATGTCAGATGGGTAAGATGACTAAATCTAGTTTTGAAAGAAAGAATAATGTTACACAAAGTATTTTGGATTTAGTTCATACTGATTTATGTGGACCGATGAGAACTCGAAGTTATAATGGTAACAAATATTTTATTTTATTTGTGGATATTTATTGAAGAATGATGTCTATAATATTATTAAAAGAAAAATAAGATGCATTTCAAATGTTTAAGTGGTATCAGGCCGAAGTTAAAAAATAAACTAGAAGAGAGGTGAAATGTATGAGATCTGATAGAGGAGGTGACTTTACTTCTGATGAGTTTACATTGTTTTGTAATGAGAATGATATAAAGAGACAAATTTCAAAATCAAGGACACCATGGTAGAATGTAATTATTGAGATAAGGAATAGATCCATTGTTGATTGTGCTAGGACACTAATGATTGAAAAAGGAGTTTCATAGAAGTTTTGGAAGGAAGATGTCAGTATTGTTGGTTACACATCAAACTGAGTACAAATGAAGAAAGTTACCACCAAGACACCTTATGAAATATGGTATGATCATAAACCTAATTTTAGTTACTTGAAAATATTTGGGAGAAAATGTTATATTATGAAATATTCTAGATAAGGCAAGTTTGATTCAAAAGGATATGAATGGATATTCTTAGGATATTCTACAAAGAGTAAAGCTTACAAATGTTTGAACAAGGTTACTAACAAAACAATGGAAAGTACAAATGTGAGAATTGATGAATTTGCAGAAAGGAAGGAGGAAGACAGTAAGAAGGAACATGATGCTTATGAGAAGTTTGTATATGTACATAATGAAGCACCCGAGACTTTACCAGGAGCACCTACCGAGGAGGTAAATCTATAAGAATTTCCTCAACCGAATAAGATGTTGATGAACTGATACCTTCCCAACCTATTTTGGTAAACTATATGAGAAAGCACCATTCCCCAAGAAATATTATTGGAAATAAGGAAGTTGGAGTGATTAAAAGGAGCAAGGCTAGAGAAAATACATGTTTGATATCTTCATTTGAGCCAAAGAAAGTTATGGAAGGACTAGACAATGAGGATTGGATGAAATCTATGAAATAAGAGTATGATCAAATTAAGAAGAACAAGAAATCGAATTTAGTACCTAGGCCTAAAGAAAAAAATGTAATTGGTACTAAGCGGATTTTCATAAAAAAAATTGAATGAGCATGGCGAGGTTATCAGAAATAAAGCTAGATTGGTTTGCAAAGGTTATGCATAAGAAGAAGGAATTGGCTATGGATAGAATTTTACACCTATTGATAGAATAGGAGTTAGAATACTTCTATCATATGCATCTTACAGAGGATTCAAATTTTATCAGATGGATGTTAAGTCTGCATTTCTTAATGGGATACTTGAGGAGGAAGTATACATTGAGAGACCTGAGTGATTCATTGAGAACACATACAAGAAAAGGGTATGTAAGTTACATAAATATTTATATGGATTGAAACAAGAACCCCAAGCATGGTATGAGAGATTTCACTCTTATCTAATCAAATAGGATTTCAAAGAACAAGTGATAACAATAATGTTTACTTGAAATGTGACAGTGATAAAAGATTTTTGCTTACTGAAATGTTTTTTGATGATTTTATATTTGGAGGAAATGACACTTTATGTAAATAATTTTCTGATGAGATGAGAAAAGAGTTTGAGATGTCAATAATTGGAGAGATTAAAGTCTTTCTAGGTCCAAAAATACAACAAGCTAATGGAAGAATATATATTACACAAGCCAAGTACATCAAAGAGAATCTGAAAACTTTTGGGATGGAAGTTTCCAAACCTATTGGTATATAAAGAGGATGAAACAAAAGAGGTGGATAATACTCTTTAATGATCCATGATTGGTAAATTGTAGTATATTGTTCAAACAGACCTCATATTGCAAATGTTGTTGGAATTGTTGTAAGAATTTCTTCTAATCTAAAGGAAACACATATATCAGTAGTAAAAAGGATTTTTAGATATCTGAAAGGCACAGAAGTGTTTGGATTACTATAAAAGAAAGGAGTTACTTTTGATCTAAAAGTATACACTAATGTAGATTAGGCTAGAGATGTTGACAAATAGAAAAAGTAATAGTGGAGGAGAATTCTTTCTAGGAGAAAGATTGGTTACATGGTTGAGCAAGAAGTAGAATTGTATTTCATAGTCTACCATCGAGGATGAATATGTTGTTGTTTCTATGAATTATGCAAACATAACAAGTATTAAGAAATCAATTGAAAGAATGAAAGAAGAGATCACATAACCTATTACTATTTTTTACGATAATACAAGTGCTATTAACATATCAAAGAACCCAGCTATGCATTCAAAGACCAAGCACATTTCTATCAAGTATCACTACTTGAGAGAACAAGTTCAAGAGAAGAATGTGAAATTGGAATATGTGAATTTAAAGGAACAATTGGCCGATATATTTACAAAGCCACTACCTATGGATGTTTTTGAGTATCTAAGAGGTAAATTAGGGGTTCTTCCCCTATCCAATGTTCACTAAGGAACATGAAAGCATGCTACATTTATTCTATATTTCATTAGAATATCTAATTCTGAATTGATGTTAGTATGACACACTTTAGGCGATGTTTGTGTTATACACTGAATTTGCGCCTCTGATCTCAAGCTCTATTGGTCTTGATAATCCAGTATAACATGGGAATCATCTCAAGGTTGTGAGACCTTATGCTAACCGAGATGAGACCTCCAGGTTCTAGGCTGGTTCCTCTTGGATAATCACCTTAATTTGCTTCTTGAACAGGAAAATAAATCTTTTGAGGGAAAGGGATAGAAGGAGTGCTTGAAAGGGAAATGACTGAAAG
>MU224968.1:2139768-2190439 GCA_018584345.1 Thuja plicata
TTATATGTCCTCGAATATTATTGTCTAAAAGGTGAATTCTAATTTTCCCAAAGATTTGGGTGGCGACTCCGATTATTGGTTATAGTATTTCCAAGGGGAATACTAGTAGATTAAGTGTGTGAACATTAATTTCAAGTATGATGAGGAATACAAAATCAAACACAAAGAATCAGTCTTAGGCAACATCAAAAAGTAGTAGTTCCAAAAATCCCAAAAGAAACCACTCTAGGAAAGGGGAATCCTCTAATACTGCGTCTTGGAAGCCTAGGTCAGTAGGCCAAAACCAATCATTAGACACTATTCTTGAGAAAGAGGTTAATAAACCCCTAAATCCTAAATCTGATACACTTGGTCACTTTGAAGACATATTCAACCCTAGACCAAAAAATATGTTCCAAGGAAAGGGGGAGGCATCCTCCTACTTTGAGGAGATTCCCTATGAGAGGGTTGAAGAACAAAAACCAGAAAACCAAATGAATATATATGACTCCTCTAGTTCTAACATTGAGGAGGTCCTTAGGGATAATGACCTTCTAAGAAAGGAATTGGATGAACTACTACTTATCAAGTAAAAAAATGATGAAGCAAGAGAAGAAGAGGTTATAAATGCTATTAATGAAAGGGAAACCTTAAAGAAGTGAGTTGCTCAATTGAAGTTGGCAGCTCAGGGTGCAAAAGAAGGATTTCATGGTTTGAATAAAGAGCTTTTTGGAGATGTAAACACCCTGAGAAAAGAATGCCATGAAAGAGAATATTTTCTCAACGAGGGTAAACCCAAGAATACAGGTCCTATAATGACACAAATTGTTAACCCTGAGAATCAAAAATCCCTCAAGCCTCAGGTAGTAACACAAAATGTATCAACAACTAATCTTGGACACACAAATATTGATAAAGGAAAACAAAAGATTACTGGGGTTAGTTTTTCTCAACCTAAAATTTAAGAGGGTGTGTCCCAAGATGTATTTTCACTTAATATGGAATTAGAAAGGGCAAGAAAAGCCAAAGATGACATTGCAAAATAGCTGGAAAAAGCTGAGTTGGAAGCTGCTGCTGCAAAGATGAAGAATAGGATTGCCTTCCTAAATTCCATGACCAACCCCAATATGACGAGTAATACTACTAGCCAGACCATCCCTGTATTCAATTCTACTGTTCACACCAGTAATGCCAATACAAACACCCAGACACATAGTGCAACCCAAGGTGTTGTATCACAGTCAGGAATGAGTGGGCCTAGTAGAAATACTAACCTCCACAATATGGGCATTGGTTAGGACAATAGCCATGCCACACAGAATGTGGGCCAGAATACAGTTTCAAATTTTCAAAGAAGACCCATTCATCTGGAAAGATATAGACAGTTATTCTTTGATGGGATCCCTAGCCAACCAAATCCTATTCCCAATGAGGTCAGGGATAGAATTCCTAAGTTTAGTGGGAACAATGCTATAACTGGTGAAGAACATCTAAAAGTATTCTCTGATACAATGAATGAATATGAGATTGGAGATGAAGATGCTGTGATGAAATTATTTGTGCAATCCTTGACTGAGGATGCAAGAGATTGCTATCGGGGTTTGCCTGATCATAGTATTTATTCTTGGGATGATTTTGTTAGATTTTTCAAAGAGCAATATGGTGAAAAGATAAATTCTGGTTTTATGTTGAATGAGTTCAATAGCCTAAAAAAATACACTAATGAAGGCATTGCTGAATTTAATGTAAGATTTCAAAAGGCTATGTAGAAATTGTTTCAAGTATTAAGATTGGATGAGAATGTGTGTGTTACTGCTTATTGTAATGCTCTGGATGGAAAAATAGCTTATTTACTAAGGGACAAAGACCCCCAGACTATGAGAGAAGAATATAAGTTGGCTATAAACATAGAAAGCAACAGAAGGGCATCTAGCAAGCTTGGTAAATAGGATGACAATAGGCTATGGAAGGAATAAAAAACACAGCCAAATAAGAACCCCAAGGAGGAAGATAAGATGGATGCATTGGTAACAGTAGTGAAAGATCTTCCTGCCAAGGTGGATAAGAATGAGAAAGGATTTCAAAATAATAGACCACAGTTTCAAAGGCAGGAGAGACCTTATAGACTCCAAGATTTCCCTTATAAGACTCAGTGGAAGGATGGGAAACCTGCGTCAGAGGAACATAGTGATCCCAAAAACAAAGGAATTCCAGACCCATTAAAAAGCAACAGTGCCCATAATGTGGAAAACACTCCTTGGTGTATGGCCTGCAATATGCCCCATTCCCCATATCAATGTGCACTAGCTCTAGGCTTATTGGATCAACATGAAAACATTGGAACACAAGAAGATCAAGGTGAGAAGAAACCTATAGTAAACATGTGTGCAGTCATTATTGAAGATGATAATGGTAGTTCGGAAGAAGAATCAGAAGAAGAGATGTCCTTTGTAGTGAAAAATACTAGCACTAAAGAAGGGCAATCCCCATTTGGAATCCCTAATGAGGAAGAGATAAGATTTTTCACCATTGCTGCTATAACACAAGAAAGAAGTTCATATCAGCTCAGGAACAAAAAAATTGACCAAGATGTGGAAAAACTTGACTCACCTGTCATTACAGAAGTTATAAGTGAAGAAGTTGCACAAAAGAGAGATACCTTGACTAAAGGAAATAAAGTCACCCCTACTCATGACCACCAAACAAAGCCATTGAAATAAAGTATAAGTAAAGTTCCTCCTAATTATAACATAGCTCTCCCTACTTTTAATATGAAGCAATCTTTGTCTCAGATGAAATTTTTTGTTCCTTTGATTGAAATGTTTAAAATCAAGGAACATAGGGATGCAACATTTTCATTACTCTCTGACTTACCTATTTCACCTGACAATGTTGTTTTGAGAAATGAACTAAAAAATGAGCATGAAGAGAAGGTTAAAATCCCAATTTGTTTGGGAAATATAGTCATTTAAGAGCCAGATCAAATTGATCCTTTTTATGTTACATTTCTCACAAACAATATTTTGTTAAAAAATTGTATGATGGATTCAGGGGCTGCTGCTAATGTGATGACTTATACTGTTATGAAGCAATTGGGTCT
This sequence comes from Thuja plicata, assembly GCA_018584345.1. Classification (NCBI taxonomy): domain Eukaryota; kingdom Viridiplantae; phylum Streptophyta; class Pinopsida; order Cupressales; family Cupressaceae; genus Thuja; species Thuja plicata. Next base: position 2,142,848 of record MU224968.1, read on the forward strand.
AGTAACTAAGAAAAAATTATATTAAGTATGATTCATGTAAAATTTATGAATCAATATGACTAAAATAAACACAATTGAATAATGTGCAAAAGATTACAAGAACTTTCTATCTATCTTCAATATATTCTAACATGAATCTGCTATATCCATGGAACTAAAAATCTTGAGCCAACATTTAGGGTCAAAATTTTTGGAACTGTTAACATCGAGAGAGGAAAGAGACTTAGAGGAAAAGGAAACCCTAGAAGAGGGTTAGTGACAATTGTCCTTCTCAACAATTAAATATAGTCCTTCCCTTCTTGTTGATCTTTCTCAAAAAGATCATTAAAATATTTAATCTGACACATCACCCATCAAGCCACAAGAAATGATCAAACAAATAAAAGTAGAACAATCATGGCATGGGCAGAGAAACCCCAAAATAGCAAGTAGACCAGGAACCATACAAGACCACCATGCAACATTAAAATCTACCGGGACCATAGAAAAAATCCTCAGCCACTCAAATGATGCTATTAAAGTTGATCCAAGAAAAATAAATACCTTGAGCCACTCCAAGGAAAGTTTGCAACATGCAATTATGGCCAGAAACCATCAGAAAGCATTTGAAAATTTTAAAATTAGTTACAATGGCTACTTTCCTACCACGAAGCTCTTATCAATAGTTGATATCAAGACTTTTATCCAACTTTAAAATGTAGTTGTGGATGAACTTTAAGTTACTTGGGCTTCCGATGTGATCTTGCCAAGTTTCACACAAGCGCAATGGCTCTATAATTAGATATCGATTACTTATCCCTTAAGTCTTAACACCCGCCAAATGGTCTATCTCAACTTTCTTGATCCTTAATTTACTTCACCACCTCCAGGACCATGACATTAGAAGTGCCACACATCCACCAAGCACAGGGGCATGAATATTTACCATCTACCTTTTTTCCTTGAGGCATTGAATCAATCGTCAGATTAAAATTAACTTATAGCTCCTTTACCTTTCTTTAATTCTTGATGGGTCCCATCATTTATCCACATGTCATGAAGGTGCGATGCCTCAAACATTATCTGATGATCATATTTTCTATAAGGATTTACGGCCACCATCAGATCCATTCACATTAGCCTTCTATTTAACCTACCCTTAATTTGGCCCCACAATCATAGGAGGACAAGTGTCAAGTAGGCAAAATGCCTCAAAGAATAATCTTTGATCATCTTTAGATTAAGGCAATGTGCCAGCCTTCTGATCAATAAAAACTTGTTTTAATTTTATGTTATCCTTCAGCGCTGACCAAAAATAACATGCGATGTGGCAGGAAGGCACAGTGCCTTAATGACTAAAACCTGATTATCTTTCTTTTAAGGCATAAAATCGACCGCCAAAACTTCTCAAACTTTTTTGACCTTTAACTTTATTACCTCGTTACTAATTCAAACCCACTTGGGACACATGGTGCAAGGGTGCAATGCCTTGATGATTAATCTGATGGAATCTCTGCTTCAAGGCTTTATGATCGCCATTAGATGAAAATTAAGTTGTCTGCCTGTTACCATATCTTTGACTTCATATCTGGCATGCCACTTTGCACGTGTCCATTGGGCACAATGCCTTGAACATGAGATTAGAAACATCCTTCTTTGAGACTTTATGCTAGTGGCAAGATCTTCTGTAACTTGACCATTCGTTAATCTAACTTGAATGGGTCCTCAGATCTGACAACTGCCACATGTCAGGATGGCGCAATGTCTTCATGAATAAAGAACTTCATCTTCATGATCAAGATAAATTTATGGTTTTTGGATCTAACTCGCATCTAAAACAGTGACCTTAACTTTCCCTTTAACTCAGGGTAACTCAATTGCCTTTACCTCTAAATCACTGAATTAAACTTCACTTGACTTGGCCTGACCATGGTTAAATCTGGAGATTCCAATATAAAGGAAAATCCAAGTTGCTGAAACATTTTTTAACCCCTGAGTTTATCTAGAGACCTAGAGTAGGCCAGATGATCAAACAAGAAAAGAACTTGATCAATGACCCTCAGTAAAATGCTGAATAGAAACTTGACTTTGACTACAATCTGGAGATCTAGTGCCAGCTACTTATCTGAGAGAAGATCGAAAACCCTTACCCTATCTCTAAAAAAATAACTTAACCCCAAGTCTATTTGGATTTTCAGTGAAAAGGAAAAAAGAAAACCCCTTCTTGAATCTTTTTAGATCATGAGATTCAGAGATAAAGGTATCTTTGAATCTCCCAATACTTTACTTGACAAGTTTTAAATTATAAGATCTACCATGAACCCTCTGATCAAAACAATATACATGGCCATGTTGCAATATTAAAAGAAAAAGGGCATATTCAATTTGGTTGAGAGATTAAGATATAAGAGGCCCACCAAGTTGGCTAATCACTTTAGAATATTCAGCCCGATTGGACATGTGTTGAACAGGCACTTTTCCTTAAAGGTTAAAGTAACTGCATCTCTGTCTTGAGTGATAACACTGATTGTTCAATTGAAAACAACTTTCTCAACAGATAAAAAGAATAACACATGTCAGGACTTAGGAAAATAGGAAATATTAAATTTCACCCTGCTAGGCAACATGACTTAGGGGAATAAAAGGGTCCCTACTGGGACATGAGACATAAAAGCATATGAATTTAAAGACTTAAATTTACTTGAAAAAGTAACTTCAAATTATAACAATGCCATGATGGTTTAGGATTTTTTTTTAATAGATTTTAAGGGTTTCTAGGGCTTAGGGACACACAAGACATTCAAACCAGCCTTAGAATACTTTTGTAAATGCCACGAGGATACCATCTAAGACAAAAAAAAATTACAGTCATAACACATCCAATATGGAAAACACATATGTCACCCAAGCCACAAAGCATGTCAATCATAAAACAAAATAAATTACATTTGTATTTAACATGCCACCACTGATCCTAAATCTTTACAACACATTACCACAAGACCTAAATATTGGTCATCCTTAACATTCATACTCTTCATATCACATTTCCAAAAGGATAAGAAAACTTTGAACCATTGGAACACCACAACCAAGTCTAAGACTTGAACAACAAATTTTTTGAACCAACTGATATAACTTCTAAACCAACCGATAGATAAGAATAGATGAAACTTGTTCAGAATAAGATATGATCACTATACAAAATTTTTTGATGAATTGCAAGAATGTCCAGGTAGCCGAAACACCTTGAAGAAATTTCTAAATACAACAGTCAATAGGTACCATTAGAAACTGCAACTACTGAGACATGCTAATGCTCCAAAATAATAGTAATAGAAACAAGTACACATGATACCATACAAAAAAAAATTCATAAAAAATCTATTATTCATGCATAACTAAAACCTTGATGTCTATCTGACAGCCACAAATATCCAACAAAATTTGCAAACAACCAACCGATACTGCGAAGTAATGAATATGGAAATTTTGACATCAAAAAAAAAAATGCTATCAACATATCAATATGTCTAACAATCTCCACCTTTCGCATTGATGGGAAAAAAATTTGAAACAACCCAAAAATCCCTGCTAAGTAGATATTTCATTAATGTATTTTCTTTCCTCTTTCTCTCCCCCTTTTCCCATAATGGAAAAGGGAAAAAAACAAGAACTCAAAAAATTCAAACAAATAAAATAGTTTTCACAGTAAAAATATTATTATACCTTTCTTTAATGATCAAAATCTTCCTCTTCATCTTGGTAATAGTGGAATCCATCTGAGAACATAGACTATCATGCTTCGCTAGTATGTGAAATATAAATAGAAAATTGGAGACCAAAACAACCATTCACAACTCTTAGTATCAGTAAGGATACCAAAGACCTGCTCCAACTAAATCTTGATCAAGTCCTTTATTAGTTAGAATTTTTTCACCAGATATTCTCTTTTTCTCTATAATTACAATGCTTTTCCTTCTAACTGACAAACACTTATCCTCCATTTTCCTTCTCTTTCTTTGAAATAATCACATGTCTTTCCCAACTCATTGAATTCTATCTCAATAAATTCAATTTTTCTTCTAAAATTTTCAATAGTAGAAAGCCACTAAAGATAATATATGTAGATATTAGAAATTTCCTGTCTATATACCTTGGTCTCATAGATTAATGTGAATAACATTTTTTTTTGTTTTGCATTGGTACACTTATTCTCAATAGAATCCTTGAAATTTTTGCTATTAGCTCCACCCTGCAATAATCTTTTATCAATATTTTTGACCAATTCAATTGGTAGTACACCCAGACACACTAGAAACAATGATGTTTTTATTAATCAAGTGATCAGTCAAAATTTCATCTAATTTTGTCCTTCTCACCAGAGAGCACCCAGACCATAATACACCAAATCTATCAAAATTGCCACCTTTTAATAGGGACAAAACCACATTACAACCCAAAGAATCATATTTTGATGGAGAAAACACATATTTATCAATATCCTCTTCCTCTTCTTCATTTTATTCTTCATCCTCTAAGATAGTAACATTTTCCTTTCCTTTAACATATTTTTTTATCCTTTTAGGTTTTGAAGGGGAACCAACGACAACATCTATACTTTTAGGATTAGAGGAGGAACCCTCCTCACCAAAAATAACCAAACCAAAACAAATATTCATATATATTTGAAGTGAAATATGATTTATCAAAATTTTCATTGTTCTGCAATTTTGTTTGTATCTGTAAAACTATTTACTAGAAGGGATGTCAGTCCTCCACACCAAATCCTCTCCTACTCGGTATTGATCTCATAAAATAGAGTGCTAAACACATGATCAATGAGAAGAATTTAAAACCCAAACCATTATCTAGTCAACTTGACATTCCCTATAAATTTATCAACCAACATGTTTCATAGCTCAAATTCCATTTCTCCCTAACCATTTTATAAGTGATATAAACCACCAGAGCCAAAATGATACCATCATGCTTTAAAAATTGAATTTTGTATGAAATATCATGGGCAACATACCTCACCACCTTATCATCAAGATTATTTATTATCACTTCATGTTGATCATGATCAATACCAATTAACTCCTCTACTTCCTTATAAATAATCACCTTCTTTCTAGTGATGTCTTCAATTACCTTATTTATCACCTGATAGGGTTTATCTCTTCCTAGGTATCCATCCTAAAAATGAATCAGTAGGAATATAATGAATTCCTCATTTTTGAATGAAATGAATTATCTTCATTTATCTAAAAAAATATTTTTTATTCTCTACAATTCATTCGCTAACAAATGAACTTCAAAATTCCTAATCCTACTATGATAAAATTATTCTAGCTCATCCTTCTTTAGCATCCTTGACACAATCACACCATTACCATGAACCATCAATTGAGACTCCATAATTTCACTCAAGTAATATTTTTCAACCTTTCTCTCAAGCTCTGGTAAAACTAATTTTTATTCAGGTAGAAGTGCGAAATGATTTAAAATATTCACCTTTAAAACCACGATCCATCATAATTGATTTTCCTCGTAAAAATAAATTATCAGTGGAAAAATCAAATTGTATTTTACACATGAATCAAGCATCATATCTCCAATCATTATTTTTCCAACCATCCTATTAGATACATGCTAGTTGAAATATATATCGCCTTAAAGTAGGTGAAGTGACTTATATAGAATTTTAATTCTCCCCCTAAGACAATGCATTTGGATTAGTTACCACAAGAGATAGTAAAGGGACCCAGTACCAAAGGGCTCTCCTCACCAACATCTTTCTCATTCCATGTCATGCTAATCTTCTGAGATTCACCTAAAACTATAACATTATTACCATCTCCAGTATTTACCAGAGAACTATTAGATATCTGTATGTTAGGCTAATGTCCGATATGACCATATTTGAAATAGTTGACATTCCTCTTACCTAATATCACTATCTAAACCATAGATCTTCATTGATTATCCTTATGACCAAAATTTTGACACACATAAAAATTCACATCAAAGATATTATTCATTCCACTTTTCTCAACCGATTAGAAACTTGACTTCTGCATTGATTTTCTTTATGACCAACCTTATGAAACTTAAAGCATTGAACCTTGTATTCTTTCATCATCTTCCATTCAACAACCTTATGAAAAAAATTATTTTATATGTACAAATAAATGTTAAAAGATAAGTACCTTTGGGAATTCAGTTACCTTACTAGAGGCTTTCTTGTAGATGTATTGGGAACCTTGACATTGGTTGTTGTCAAAAAAGCCGAATAACTCAAAGGGGGGGATTAATAGTTTATTCAAAAATATTTAATTAAAATTTTAGTACATACTTGTAACTACTTAAACCAATAATAAAATTATAAGAGATATAAACATGGAAGTACAAAACCACACAATGAACACCAGAATGCATGTGGTAACCCAAATAGGTAAAAACTATAGACAAGATAATTCTCAAGAAATAAACACTGATTAAGGTGATATTTACAAGGGATCAATATTAATTTTCTCACTGAGATTTGTCTCACTACTAGTTGTGCTAACTACCTAGAAATAGGAAAGGCTAACTACTAATACAAGTGAACTAAAAGAATTGCACTTGTCTATGCATTGCATTTTTCTATGCATAAAAGAGTTCTAAATGAAAGCAGATTAATCACCATCAGCAATAAAACCTTACCAAAATTGTATATAATACCTTCTCTCTATGTAGCAATAACTCTTCACTAACTTTCTTATGCTTACACACCACTGCCAGATATGCATCAAAACAAACTCATACTATATCACCTTCATATCTCTACTTCTCGCATACATATTCTCACAATCACTTATCCTCTTCATTGTATATAAAATGATTTCTTCATTTAAATATACACCTAAGAATATAATTACATATGTCATCTATTCCACAAAACATGTTATCTTAAATACACAACATAGTACAACTATATTTAACACGCTACCACTGAATGTAAATATAGGTCATACATAAGAAATCTTCAGACCACATTATAACAAGACCTAAAGATAGGTCACCCTTAAGATATGTACATTGCATACCATAATTAATGAACATAGGTAAATTTTGGAACCGAGGAAACTCAACAACAAAGACCATGTCTTGATTAACAAAACTTCTTGACCAATCAATATATGAAACCATATATAATCTATCTAGACACAAAGTATACCTTTTAAACAAAAAAAAATGATGAACTGCAAGAATGTACAGGTAGCAGGGATACCTAGAAGGAATTTTTAACAATAGAAGTCAATAGGTGCCAATAGAGATAATAATAGTTAAAACATGTTGATATACTAGAACATGTATTCTAATAGTAGAAACAAGTACACTCGATACCATACATCAAAATTGCACATATAAAATTTTTTCTGCATGCATTATAAAAACCTTGATGTTGGACTGACAACCAAAGAAATAAAATAACATGGACAACAAATAATTGATAATTCCAAGTAACCATTATGGAGGATTTGACATCAATGACAAAAATGCCAGGATTTTTGCAATGAGATCAACAATATCCCCCTTTGGTGTTGATGGACAAGAAAATAAAACTCCAAACAAAATTGAAACACAAAATTTCCAAAAATTAGTCCCCTTGAGTTAGATATTCCTTTTACAAATCTCCTTAATTTTCTCTCCCTCTTTTTTCCATAATGGAAAAGGGATACACACAAAAATAAAGAAAGTCAAAGAAGGATAGTGGTCTGATGGGGAAATCTAATCATGCAAGAGAACTCTTTCTCTTCTTAAGACCCTCTCTTTGGTATTTCTAGGGTAATTAACTCTACCCTACCTATATGATACTGCTAAGGTTCATCTACCTCCTTTAGACCTCTCCATCAACTTCAAACTCCCTTCAAGTCCTCCATTCAACTATGCACTCAAATGCCCCATCAAGAAGTTATACCTCGAAGCTTCTCTTGGAAATAGGGAAAGTTGTTCCTACTGCTTTCCCTTTTTTTTCAACCAATATTGACCCCTTCTGATGGATTATTTAAAATATCCTCAATCAAGTTCACTGATTTCTTGTTTTAGGCCTTGTATCCTTTTTGGTGCAATTAGCCCTCCTAGAAACTGTAATATTGGATTCCTTCACAATTATCCTTAACAACCCACTCAAATAACCATGGATTCTTTCTAATACCACCCTAGGCTAATAGATTTTTCTAGGTTTTAGGTCTTCAACTCATTCATACACTGGATTTCAACCAAACCCCTATTTTCATGGGTTTCTAGGGCATGAAGTCCAGTCAAGTTTCTTTACTTTAATTGATCTATGTTGCCCCACCTTTGGTCCACATACCTTTCAGACCAAAGTAAGTGATTAATGTATAGTGGTGGATGAAGAGATTCTTATTAGTTCTGAGTCTAAGTCTAGAAACCTTTCCCTTAGGCTAGGGAGCCTTTATCAGATTTTTCCCATTTGCCTTTCTCTTTTGTAGTCGGAGGGTATGGGCATCTGAGTTCATGTATTCCTCAGGTAGGTTAAGTTCCCAATCTGGTAAAGGCTATGGTTCCAGGAGTTCTAACATTGGTATTACACACAATGGAATTATGTAGCCATAATTCTTCATTTTGCAGCTTGGCGGAGAATTGGGCTCGAGCTTCTCCACTGGCGGAAAAGTATCAACAGAGTACATATTCCAGCGATGACTACTAGATGATGCCTCACCAAGGAGTACAATGTTAAAATGGATCCTTTAGGCTTAAGAAGGGCTACTGTGTCTGAATTACACCTCTACAAGCCAATGGGAATGATTCAATAGAAAGAAATTATGGAAAATAAGCCAATGGCAGAAAAGTGGAAAATGGCTTCTCCCGTACTCCTACAGGCGGGTTTGGACCCACGGGGTGATTTTTCTGCCAAATCACCTAAATAAAGTGATTTTGAAGAGAATCCTATCTCATAAAGTATCTGAGTTATGAAGAAAGCAGATGAAATCAACACATGCCATTTTGGCATCCTCATAGACTAAATCTTTCCCTTGGCAGACTTCTGAACCGAGATCACTCCAAAATCTCTTCTCTGCCAAAGGAGAAGTGGAAAAGTGATTTTTTACTACCTTAGAAAATTTATTGTTGCAGTTACTAAAAGTGAAAAGAAATTTCCTAATGGCCCATAAAAGTAAGGTAATTAATTCAAATAAAGCCGTTTTACTTCATAATGGGCTTTTGCATTAATCTTGGGGTCTTTTTATTCATGTGGCGTGGGAATTCGGCCGTGAACGGTAAGAATTAAAAAGTTATAAAATCAATTGAAAGTTGCGAACGAGAACCACCATTTGTTCACCAAATTGCTTTGAATTCAAAGTCTTGTATTTTAGATTTTTCTTGCCTCTGCATCCCTAAGAGATATCTCCAATTTCCAAATATGAATCATCAGAAGTATGGATTCTAGATTGATGGGGTTCGATGGGATGAATGGAATTACTTTCGAATGGTATCAGATTTCAGATACACCCCTGAAGTTCTTTGACATGCAGAACTTCCAAAATAGATTGAAAGCAGAGCAGATACATCCTATCACAGAGAAATTGAAAGAGAGCAAATTGGTTGAGGCCGCTGGTTTTCCCATGCCTATTCAAGCCCCAAAATAATCAAGGAATGCATCACTCGATACAACCCAGACACCAGGCAAATTATCTTTCCTAATGATATGGTGTTGTTGTCTATTGACAGGGAACCGGTCCAGAACTCACTTCACATTCTAGAGAAAGCTGAGTATTTAGAAATGACATATAGTCGAGCGGTGACTGAGTATATACATAAAAAGTTAGTCTGGAAGAAAGAGATAATGAAAGTGTGGTTCAAGAACCTAAGAGCACCAAAGGAAAGCTGCCAAAGACATTATACGACACTAATATAAAGCCAAAGATTGTTGACATCCTGGTATTTCTCCATAGGATCAGAGGAGAGGGTGAGACACTCAATTTTGTTGACCATCACTTCTTCTTGGTTCAGGTAATCTATTCCTAGCACCACTTCATAGATTGGGAGCTTATGGTAAGTGACAACCTCTCAGAAGCCCTAGATAGAGCTAAACACTAGAATGAATTTTACTTGTCTTTAGTTCTCTTATACATTCTGGCTACACTCCAAATTTGGCTAGGACTTCCTAGATTAGAATAATTCCCTGATGATGTCAAGAGTTATGAATTTTTCCCCTCTTTGCAATTACATAATAGCTATGCTAAGTACCTTTGGGTTAATCATGCATTCACAATGAGATTGTGTAGGGAGTTACAAGGTTGTCTAGAAAGGAGATTCTCCCCTAAGGCCATGGCTTTCATCAGCCAATTTGGATGCTATTTTATTCAATTTAGATGTTTCTCATATCTTTGTCTTGCAATTTTTTATGATTTCCCTTTGAAGCTGCCAAGGTATCCTACTGATATGATCGTGTTGATCTAGGTAATGAGGCAAGCACTCTAGGTGAAATTACTCTATGCTGAAGTTAAGAAGAAGGGGTATGAATTCCCCATGACCATCGGGGCTTACAGTTGTGCATGCAGGTCAGAGGTGAAGAATGTTCTCAAGACATTCTCAAAGAAGTTTTCTTTGGAAACCTACAATGTCTTGAGACCGCAATATTATCTAGTGAACTATGCCAGAGATGTATTGCAAATGAGCCATGTAATTAATCATGTTCATGATATAGAATACTACTGGGAAAATTACAAGGATGATCTGCAAAGCAAAGAGAGATTCTACGCTCGGTTAACTATTGAACAAATTAAAAGGTTTAATGTTAACATTGCAGTGGAGGGGAGAGAAGATGATGGTAACCATATGTATGATGATATATATCTAGAGGAGATAAAGCTCACCCCTGTTATTTCTAAACCCATGTTGGACCAAGCCATTAGCGACTTGCCAACTCTAATAGGGGGTATTTACAAGAGAACAGAATAATGGGTCGAATGGACTATGGGCTGAAGGAAGAGATTATAACAGAAGCCACATACCCAGTGAACTTTGGCTAAAGACACGATAGGTACTGCAACTACTTCATCGGTAACAATCCAAACCATTTCCAAAGGATTGACCCAGCTGGTAGGAGGAGGTGATGAACCTCCTGAGAAAACAATCACATTGGAGAAAAATTGTGGAGAAGGTTCACTCTTGAATATCGGGACAACAAAAGAGCCCAGCAAAGATGCGGAACCAGAGCGGTCAGTAAAAGCAGTCATAGTAGATGTACCGGTTGATACCCCTACCCAGGATTCTCCCAGGAGAGGGTCTCCCATCATAGTGGAAGTGGGTGAAGATACTCCTTCAACCACAAAATCAGAAGGAGAAGCCAGAAAGAATCAAAATGCCGCTTCAGTAGCCAAGTTGGTGTCCTCCTCTCCTACTTTAGTAAACCCATTTTCTTTGAGACTTAAGGCTACACCTCCAGTCATCAGGAAGTTATTCATTAAGGAGTTAGTCTCTTCCAACAAAGTCACTAGTGCAGAGTCATGGATAGAACATACTCTGGAACACAAGAGAAAGAGGGCGGAAGAAGGGACTTCCAACAAAGATACTCTATCATGAGCTATTCAGCCCAAGGCCATCAAGAGAAAATAGAAGAAGGTGAAGATAATGTCTACCCTAGGTTGTGATCGTGAGACTGGACACTTCACCATGGAAGTGGCCAAGCTAATTAAAGAAGGTAGATTCGAAGATATGACTACTTCAGACTTTCAACTACAGTCATTTGACATGGGGTTGGCCTATTATTATACCAAGGTGGATTGGTGGAAATCTACCAATGTTGTGATAGAGGAGGAGCTTGAGGAGCTCAAGACTGCCAAATTCTAGCATAAGGAAGAAGTGTTGGTGCTAACCAACTTCATCAAACAACTCCTTACTCTGATTGCAAGCATTCCCAGCACCCAAATCACCTTTGACCCTATTACTGTGGACAACTAGGCCATTTTGGCTAAATTGCAAGAAGATCCACATTATGGGTAGATTGGTAAGTGGTGGATAGAGAGGCTTGATTCTGAGGGTCAAGTAGTGGTTGAACAACTAGGAAATACTCTCCTAAGGTTGGAAGTAGAGAGAAATAATATTGCTATGAACCTACAGACTCTCACATCAGAGAGGGTGAAATGTCAGGAGTGTATAGTTATGATGCATGTGGTAGTAAAGATGAAGACCAAAGAAGCTCTAAAGGCCAAGATTTTACAGAAAGGAGAAGAGCCTTTGATCGAATGGCTTCAGAGCCTAGAATTTAAGATCAAAATGACCATTTAGGCTGAAGTAGGATTGCAACAGACAGATGTCAAGATCAAAGAAGAGAAGAGTAAAGATTTCAAACTTCTCTCAGGACTTCATACAGAAACATGAATCAGTTGTCAAGGCAAGGCAATAATAAAAGTAACTAATATGAAGAATTCATTTTCTGGTTATTTGCATAAACTGACAGAAGATTCAGCCTCTCATCTGGACAAAATACCAGAATTGCAACAATTGAGTGGATGTATCTTTAGAGCGATAGATGAACTTAAAGATCAGACTGATGCTATCAAGATTCTTGCCAAAGAACATTCCAGGTGGATCATTCAATACACTAACATCCATGTTAATAGACATGAAGAACTTGTTTGAGTTATTACAGCGGTTACAGCCTATAGGGATAAAATAGACAAGGGGAAGGAAACTAAAGCTTAGTAGATTCCCCCTCATACTATTTTTGATACTATTGTAACCAATAAATCTTCTAGTTATCATTTCTAGTTGGGGAATTTGAACTGTTTCGGTTCTCCCCCTTTTCTTTTAATAGCCCAATTTGGGACCCTATATGTACTATTTCCAAAATCAATAAAAAGGTCGGCTAAATTTTGGTGTGAAAGATAGCATTTTGCTAAGTCAAATTTGTGTGTCTAAATACCATTCTTTTATCTATTCCATCTGCACTACATTTATCTTTCTGTAGAATTTGGATGTTTCTTTGAAATTGGATTTGTAATCTGTGTTCGAACCAGAGCTTTTCATTATGAATTGATGTGATTAGCAAAAGGGGAAACTCATTTTTATCTTAAATTTGGGCAACATTCTCATGATATAGATTGAATCATAGCTGTTTCATCTTTAGTTTAGTCTTGCATATGTATTTTTAGTAGAAGCTCATACCTTACCAATTTTGGGAGTTAATCTGATTGATAAAATCTTAGGATTGGCTAGTTTCAGAGTTGAATTCATCTTGCCTAAGTTATTTCCTGCCTAGGATTAGCTTGGTTTGCCTCTTCTGTTCTCGGGTTAAGAACATACCCCTATTAGATTGGGAAAAAGAAAAATTCATTGAAAATCATTCATATAAGGGAGCTGTACCTTTTAATTCTGAGGGAATTTATTTTCTTCAATATCAATTTCCCAACTATTATATTCGATTGTTCTTAAGCATTTTGGGTAGTTTGGAGTTATGTTGAAGAGAACAATTTGTTTACTAACAGATTTTTGGCGACTCTACTGGGGAGACGAATAGTCATTACACCATAAGTGTATCATGAGGAAAGATGATGCTTCCCCACGATAATATATTTCTTGTACTCCAACCAAATCTTGGTTTTCAAGATGATCAAGAGGACCTTATTTCCTAAATGAACACTTATGCCTAGAGGAATAGAAGAAAAACCAAACATTACATAAACACCAGTCAAGTGCTAGAGCAAGAAGAAGCTAGAATAGAGGCACTCGAAAGATTCTTTCGAAGGAGAAATCAAAGAGCACATCGCCAAGTTGAGGGTGAAGTTAGGCCACAGAATTATTCAAAAACCTAGAGCCTAAAATATTTCTCAGGAGCACAAAGAGAGAAGGAAGTACAGATCCAGTCTTTGAGAGACTTGCAGATGTTAATTTTGTTCTACTTGAAGTACCTCACTGAAGAAACAAAGTTGCAAAAAGCCAGAGCAGACCTTCTTCAGCCCCTAAGTAGTCTACTCTTTTGTCCACCACTTGCCAAGTGTTAATGTTACACAGAGTAGTTGCTCCTCCTATTATCAATCTAGCCCCTTACTTACCTCAAGTAACAATGGCTCTCCCTTGGGCTACTGCAGTCAGACCCCTGCAATTATCAGCTTATAATCCTCTTCCCTCAGGGTCTAGAAAGAATTTTCCTAAGTTTTCTGGAGATGGGAAAGTATCTATGGATGAACATATTGCTGCATTCTTTGCTTCTATCAACATTCTAGTAGTACAAGAAGAGGACATGGCCGTTAGATTATTTGTTGAGACACTGGTTGAGGGCACCACCGATTGGTTTCATCACCTGCCAAATTCTTCTATTACAGAATGGGCCTCCATGAGAGTTTCTTTTGAGAGAAAATTCAAAACTACGGAAGATGAACAAGCTCTCCTGACACAATTGACCTATATCAAGAAAGATCCTTCTATTAGCATGAGAGATTTCATAGCCAAATTCAATAAGCTAGTAAATTGTATTCCACCAGTTGACAGACCTACAGCGGGAAATTTGAAAACATTATTTATAAGTGCTATGCCACCAGACATCAATTATGATCTAAGGAGAGTGAACCCTATTGGTTTAGATGCTATACAGAGGACTACCATGGAACTCGAAGACCATATGATTTCATCTGGGAAATGGAAGAGAGAGATACAGTCAAGAACCAGCACTAGTAGTACTACATCATCTGATGAGATGATCCAAAAAAATTTAAAAGAGTTCATCTCCTTCAGGAGGTAAATTCCTAGGTTCAATAACCCTTATCAACGGAATTATCTAGAACAACCTGGAAGAAACAATGATGCGAGGAATGTTGATAGTAAAACATTACAGTTAACTAGTTTGCCACAAATACTAGCTATTGAAGCCCCCCTAAAAGAGGGAATATGTGTGCCTTTAACCTAACTATAGATCACAATGGAGGAAGTTGTCCTGATGTATCCCGTGCTTGACAAATGCATCAGACTAATGAATAGAATGCTAGAGTCTCCAGAGCCAAACTATATTTATACTCACATGGCGACTCTAAATATTTATATTTAGAGTATGAGTCTAATTATGAACAAGGAGCAACATGTTATGAGACCATAGATGGGACTTCCTATACAATCTTGACCAGGAGCCAAAAAGATAAAGGTCCTGCTCCTTCTCTCTCACCTAAAGGTAATGAAGCATCTACCTCCAACCCTAAAGAAGAAAATCAAGGTGTGAGAATTTTGCAACCAGGTAAGGAGTAGAACTCTTTTGACATTATTCAATTCTATAAGGATTCTTGAATTCAAATCTCTCCCATAGATTATCTCAAGTACAACCCTATAGAATTGCAAAAATTAGTAGATTATTGTACTGAAGGGAATCAGAATCTAAACCAGAACATCATGACTACTATAGAGAATGAGTCAATTTTTGCGAAACCCATTGAGCAAGGTGAATCATCTGTGTTAGCTAATTTTCAAGGTCACAAGCCCGATCCATTTTATGTGTCTTTATATATTAATGGATGCAAACTGAGCAATTGTATAATAGACTCTGGAGCCTCAGATAACGTGATTCCATCAACAGTTACTAAAGCTTTGGGACTTACCCTTACTAAAGCCCATGGGAGGTGATATTCTATGGATTCCAAGCAAGTTACCTCTGGTTGGACAAATTAAAGATGCTCAAGTGGCTTTGGAAACACATCCTAAGAAGAAGATGTTGTTAACAATTCTAGTTGTCGATATACCTGCTAGCTACGGTTTGTTGCTAAGTAGGAGTTTCTGCAAAGATTTAGGAGGAGAAATAAAGTTAGATTGGTCTCAAGCTTTAATCCCGGTGGGTAATAAAAAAATTAAACTGGTCCCGGAAGAGAAAGATAAGTTTATATTGTTGAAGTCAGATGACCCTAAAGCCCAAATTTTGTATCAAGATTTGGAATTTGGAAACTATATGTTGTTTACTGATGATCACAATGAGGAAACTAAACTAGGAGAACATGAACAGGATTTTTCCACCGAAGAGGAATATTCTCAAATCTGGACACTTGAATGCGATGGTAGTTTTGCTTCATTAGGATCCAGTGTAGGTGTGGTCTTGATATCACCAGATGGGATATGTGAGCCTTTTTCTTACAAATTAGAATTCAAAAATACTTACAATACTGCTGAGTATGAAGTCCTCCTTTTAGGAATCATTTTTGCAAAAGAAAAAGGCATGAAGATTTTGAGAGCTCATGGTGATGCTGAGGTTATTGTGCACCAGGTTAGGAATCAATATTCTGTTAAGAATCACAGATTAAAGAACTACATAAATAGAGTATGGGACGAGATAGAGGCACTCAATGCTTTCTCTATTTAATTAGTGCCGAGAGAGTTGAATACCAAAGCGGACTCCCTAGCTGTGTCAACTTCACTGCTCCTTCCCCACCCAGAATTCAAAGACAAGAAGTACCAACTGTAAGTCATATATTGGCCATCTATACCCGACAATGTAGAAGATTGGAAAGTTTTCAAAGATGATAAGAATCTACTTCTCTTCCTAGAGAGCAG
The DNA here is from genome assembly GCA_018584345.1 of Thuja plicata. NCBI lineage: Eukaryota > Viridiplantae > Streptophyta > Pinopsida > Cupressales > Cupressaceae > Thuja > Thuja plicata. The sequence goes on from MU224968.1 coordinate 2,159,366, forward strand.
TGGAAAGTTCCACAAAGAGGTCTGTGGTGATCATGAAGGAGATCATCCATGTAAGAAGAAGAAAGACAAGTCAGATATTATCCAATTGTAGGGTAATATCATCTTGCCCCATCTAGTTACTCTGGAAAAACTCTTCAACAAGAATGACATATTTGTGAAGGAGAAAAGAATCAAAAGAGGCCCTACTACTGGCGAATATGAAGGAATGAATATTGGAACTAAGAGAGATTCCAAGATGATCAATATTGGGAAGTGTTGTACTAAAGAAGAAAGGAATGAGGCAAGGAAACTCTTCCTAGAATACTCAGACATTTTTTCATGGAGCTATGAGGACGTGAAAAGTATTATGGGTGGGAAATTTGAACATCAAATTCTGTTAAAACCTGAAGCTACCCCATTTAGGCAAAAGAAAAGGAACTATAACCCCAAAGTTGCTGATGCAATATTCAAGTAATTAGATAAAATGCTTAAGGAAAGGATCATCTATCCTATACACCACTCTACATGGGTGGAAAACATAGTGCCTATGAGGAAGAAGAATGGAGAGATAAGAATTTGTGTGGACTTCAAAAATCTCAATCAATCTTCTTTGAAAGATAATTATGCCCTTCCCAATATGGATCACTTACTATAGATTGTAGCAAGAAATGAAATAATGTCCATGTTGGATGGCTTTTCAGGATATAATCAAATAGAAGTTGAGAAAGTGGACCATCATAAAATGGAATTCACCACCCCATGGGGCACTTTTTCTTTCTACAAAATGCCATTTGGGTTGATCAATGCTGGAGCTATTATTCAGAGAGAAGTATGGACCTTTCCTTCAGTGACATGAAGAATAAAACCATTGGTATGTACTTAGATGATCTTACTGTGTTCTCTAGGAAAAGAATAGATCATATAGGTGACTTAAGGAAAGTATTGTAAAGGTGTCCAGAGAATGGGATTTCATTAAATCCCAAGAAGTCAGTTTTCTGTGTAACCGAGGGGAAATTGCTAGGCCACATTGTCTCCCAAGAAGGCATAAGAATTGATCCAGAAAGGGTCAAAGCTATTCACCAATTGAGTTTACCTGGGAATAAAACTAGAGTAAAATATTTGATATGATGAAAGGAAATGTGAATTTCAAGTGGAATGAACCCGGTAAGAAAGCCTTCAAAAACATAAAGAATGCCATAGCCAATGCTCCGGTGTTATGTCAGCTAGATTACAAGAAAGACTTCGTAATCTATTGTTATTCTTCTGAACATACCTTATCATCCATTCTCATGCAAGAAAATGAGGAAGGAGTCTAGGCTCCCATTGCTTTTATGAGCACGCCTTTGAAAAATCATGAGCTGAAATATTCCAAAAACAAAAAACATGCTTTCATAGTTGTTAAAGCTTTAAAGAATTTTAGATTCTACATCTTACACTCACATTCTCTTGTGTATGTACTTGATATCACATTCAAGAGTATACTAACTCAGTAGCATGTAGGATGCAATAACAGAGGAGCATGGGTAGCTAAAATGAAAGAATATGATGTAGAGATCAAGCCCACAAAGTTGGTAAGAGGCAATGCACTATGAAAGGCCATGGTGGAAAACCAAGTAGGCAAAGACCGAGAAGCTACACAATTAGTTTTGGTGGTAAGTATGCAAGACCCCTAGTTTGAAAAAATCATATATCTCCTTACATATGGTGAATGCCCTGAAGGGCTAACTTCTAAGCAAAGAAGAGACCTAAAATTGAAGGCTTCTAAATATGTCATCTGGGAAGATAGATTATATAAGAGATCAATGGATGGGACCTTTCTTTGATGTGTCGATAAACAACAATAGGAAAAGTTGTTAAAAGTATTTCATGATGAAGCTTGCGGAGGACATTTCTCCTCATCTATTACAACATTTAAGATTCTATGGTAGTGTTATTACTGGCTAGGGATGTTCAGAGATGCTTACCACTAGGTAGAAAAGTGTGAGAAATGTAAAACTTTTACTGGAAAGCCATAGTTGGCAGTGTTACCTTTGAGACCGGTGATAATTGAAGGTCCTTTTCAACAATGGGGTCTCAATTTTATTGGTCCTATAAACCCCACATCTAGTGCAGGTCATACCTACATAATCACTGTGACTGACTACTTCACAAAGTGGGTAGAGGCGAAAACAAACAAGAGGACTACTTCAGAAGTAGTATGTGAGTTCATCAAAGAAAATATCCTGGTAAGGTTTGGCGTGCTTATTAAATTAGTTATGGATAACGCAACATATTTTTCTTCTCAAGAGATTGCTGAATTTTGTTTTGAGTACGGCATCATGGTCAGCCATTATTCTGACTATTTCCCTCAAGGGAATGGTCAAGCTGAATACAACAATAAAAACTTGGTGAATATCATGAAGAAGCTTGTAGTCGACAATCAGAGAAACTAACATAATAAAATCCATGAAACCCTCTGGGCAGATAGAGTGACTCACAAAAGAGATATAGGTGCATCCCCTTTTGAACTTGTTTATGGAGTGGAAGCCAACCTTCCATTACTACTAGAGCTAGCAACTTGCAAACTGAGAATGGCAGTAGAAGATGACATATACAAAAATGGTCTAGAGAAGAGGATTTTGTACCTAAAAAAACTAGAGGAAGAAAGAGAGAAAATGGTTGACCACATTACACAGCATCAGATACGAGTAAAAAGTTTGTTTGACAAAAAGAGTAGACCCCAGAAATTTATGATACGAGATAGGGTGCTATTGTGGGACAAGCGCAAGGCACCCAAAGGCATGCATGGGAAATTTGAAACACTATGGAAAGGACCTTTCAAGATCTATCAGGCATTCGAGAAGAATTCTATCAAGCTGACATATCAAGATGGCGAAGTGCTACCCCTGATGTATAATGGTCATGATTTGAAGCTCTATCATATATAATTTGAAAATAGGTAACCCCTGTATTGTACATTAGTTAGATTTAGTTCCTTCTTTCATTTTCCTAGTTAGATTCCCTTCCTATTTTCCCTTTCCCTATCTTTCTTTATTTTTGTTGTGAGCCACCTTTTTTTGAGCTTTGTGAAACCAAAGATTTGAGATTCCTTGCTTGGACATGTGAATGTCCAAGTCCCCAGATAGAGCCAGCTCTTGCCCCACCTTTGGTCCACATACCTTTCGGACCAAAGTGAGTGATTAATGTATAGTGGTGGATGAAAAGTTTCTTATTAGTCCTGAGTCTAAGTCTAGAAACCTTTCACTTACGCTAGGGAGCCTTTACCGGATATTTCCCATTTGCCTTTCTCTTTTGTAGCCAAAGGGATGGGCATCTGAGTTCATGTATTCTTTGGGTAGGTTAAGCTCCCAATCCGGTAAAGGATATGGTACGAGGAGTTCTAACATTGGTATTACACACAATGGAAGTATGTAGCCATAATTCTTCATTTTGTAGCTTGGCAGAGAATCGGGCTCGAGCTTCTCCACTGGCAAAAAAGTACCAATAGAGTACATATTCCATTGATGACTACTAGATGATGCCTTAGAAAGGAGTATAGTATTAAAATGGATCCTTTAGGCTTAAGAAGGGCTTATGTGTTTGGATTACACCTCTACAAGCCAATGGGAATGATTCAATAGAAAGAAATTATAGAAATAAGTCGATGGTGGAAAAGCAGAAAATAGCTTCTCCCCTACTCCTACAGGCGGGTTTCAACCCACGGGGTGATTTTTCTACCAAATCACCTAAATAAAGTGATTTCAAAGAGAATCATGTCTCATAAAGTATCTGAGATATGAAGAAAGAAGATGAAATCAACACATGCCATTTTGGCATCCTCATAGACTAAATATTTCCCTTGGCGGACTTTTGAACTGAGAGCACTCCAAAAGCACTTCTCCACCAAAGGAGAAGCGGAAAAGTGATTTTCTGCTACCTCAGAAAAGTTACTATTGTGGTTACTAAAAGTGAAAAGACATTTCTTAATGGCCCATAAAAGCAAGGTAATTAATTCAAATAAATCCATTTTACTTCATAATGGGCTTTTGCATTAATGTTGGGGTCTTTTCATTCATGTGGTGTGAAAAGTCGGCCATTAACGGTAAGAATTCAAAAGTTATAAAATTAGTTGAAAGTTGTGAACGAGAACCACCATTTGTTCGCCAAATTGCTTTGAATTCAAAGTATCATATTTTAGCTTTTCCTTGCCTCTGCATCCCTAAGAGATATGTCCAATTTCAAAATACAAATCATCAAAAGTATGGCTTCTAGATTCATGGGGTTCAATGAGATGAACAGAATTACTTCTGAATGGTATAATATTTTGGATACATCCTTGAAGTTCTTTGACATGCAGAACTTCCAGAACAGATTGAAAGCAGAGCAGATACATCCTATCACAGAGAAATTGAAAGAGAGCAGATTGGTTTAGGCTACTATTTTTCCCATGGATGTTCAAGCCCCAAACTTAATCTGGGAATGCATCCCTTGATACAACCCAAACACCATGAAAATTCTCTTTCCTAATAATATGGTGCTATTGTCTATTGATAGGGAATCAGTCTGGAACTCGCTTTGCATTCCAAAGCAAGCTGAGTATTCAAAAAGGACATATAGTCAAGCGATGACTGAGTATATTGCTAAAAAGTCAGTCTAGAAGAAAGAGATAATGAAAGCATGGTTTCAAGAAGCTAAGAGTGTGAAAGGAAAGCTACCAAAGACATTATACGACACTAATTTGAAGCCAGAGATCATTGACATCTTGGTGTTTCTCCATAGGATCAGAGGTGAGGGTGAGGCACTCAATTTTGTTGACCATCACTTCTTCTTGGTTCAGGTAATCCGTTCCCAACACCACTTCATAGATTGGGAAATTATGGTAAGTGAGAACCTCTCGCAATCCCTAGATAGAGATAAATGCCAGAATAAATTTTACTTGTCTTCAATTCTCTTATACATTCTAGCTACACTCCAAATTTGGCTAGGACTTCCCAGATTAGAAGAATTCCTTGATGATATCAAGAGTTATGAATTTTTCCCCTCTTTGCAATTACATAATATTTATGCTAAGTACCTTCGGGTTAATGATGCATTCACAATGATATTGTGTAGGGAGTTACCAGGTTGTCTAGAAAAGAGATTCTCCCTTGAAGCCATGGTTTTCATTAGCCAATTCGGATGCTATTCATTCAATTTAGAGGTTTCTCGTATCTTTGTCTTGCAGGTTTTGATGTTTTCCCTTTGAAGCTACCCAGGTATCCTACTGATATGATCGTGCTGATTGAGGTAATGAAGCAAGCACTCTAGGTGAACTTGATCCATGTTGAAGCTAAGAAGAATGGGTATGATTTCCCCATGACCATCGGGGCTTACAGTTGTGCATCCAGGTCAGAGGTGAAGAATGTTCTCAAGACATTCTCAAAGAAGTTTTCTTTGGAAACCTACAATGTCTTGAGACCCCAATATGATCTAGTGAACTATGCCAGAGATGTATTGTAAATGAGCCATGCAATTCATCATGTTCATGATATAGAAGACTACTAGGAAAATTGTAAGGATGATCTGGAAAGTAGAGAGAGATTCTACGCTCGGTTAACTATTGAACAAATCAAAAGGTTCAATGTTAACATTGCAGTGGAGGGGATAGAAGATGATGGTAACCATATGTATGATGATACATATCTAGAGGAGATAAAGCTCACCCCTATCAGTTATAAACCCATGCTGGACCAAGCCATTAGCGACTTTCCAACTCTAATGGGGGGTATTTACAAGAAAATAGAACAATGGGCTGAATAGATTTCAGGCCAAAGGAAGAGATCAGAACAGAAGCCACCTACCCAACAAACTCTGGCTAAAGACACGGCTAGTACTGCAACTACTTCGTTGGTAATAATCCCAACCATTGCCAAAGGATCAACCCAGCCAATAGGAGGAGGTGATGAACCTCCTAAGAAAACAATCACGTTGGAGAAGACTTGTGGAGAAGGTCCACTCCCAAATATCGGGACAACAAAAGAGCCCACCAAAGATGCGGAACTAGAGCGGTCAGTAAAAGAAGTCACAATAGATGTACCAGTTGATACCCCTACCTAGGATTCTCCCAAGAGAGGGTCTCCCATCATAGTGGAAGTGGGTGAAGATACTTCTTCAACCACAGAATCAAAAGGAGAAGCCAGAAAGAATTATGAGGATGCTTCAGTAGCCAAGTTGGTGTCCTCCTCTCCTACTTTAGCAAACCCATTTTATTCAAGACCTAAGGCTACACCTCCAGTCATTAGGAAGTTATTCATTGAGGAGTTAGTCTCTGCCAACAAAGTCACTAGTGTAGAGTCATGGATAGAACATACTTATGGAATGCACGAGAAAGAGGTCAGAAGAAGGGACTGCCAGCAAAGACACTCTGTCATGAGCTATTCAGCCCAAGGCCATCAAGAGAAAATAGAAGAAGGTGAAGATAATGTCTACCCTGGGTTGTGATCCTAAGACTGGAAACTTCACCATGGAAGTGGCCAAGCCAACTAAAGAAGGTAGATTTTAAGATATGACTGCTTCAAACTTTCAACTACAGTCATTTGACATGGGCTTGGCCCGTCATGATACCAAGGTGGATTGGTGGAAATCTACCAATGTTGTCATAGAGGAGGAGCTCAAGGAGCTCAAGACTACCAAAGTCTAGCTTAAGGGAGAAGTGGTGGAACTGACCAACTTCATCAGACAACTCCTTACTCTGAATGCAAGTGTTCCCAGCACCCATATCACCTTTGACCCCACCGCTGTGGAGAACCAGGCCATTTTGGCTAAATTACAAGAAGATTGACATTATGGGAAGATTGGTAAGCAGTGGATAGAGAGGATTGAGTCTGAAGGCCTAGTAGTGGTTGCACAACTAGGAAATACTCTTCTATGGTTGGAAGTAGAGAGCAATAATATTGCTACGAACCTACAGACTCTCACATCAGAGAGGGTGAAATGTCATGAGTGTATATTTATCTTGCATGTAGCAGTAAAGATGAAGACCAAAGAAGCTCTAAAGGCCAATATTTTATAGAAAGGAGATGAGCCTTTGATTGAATGGCTTCAAAGCCTATAATTTAAGATAGAAATGATCATTTAGGCCGAAGCAGGATTGCAACAGACAGATGTTAAGATCAAAGAAGAGCAGAGTAAAGATTTCAAACTTCTCTTAGGGCTTCATATAGAATCAAAGATCAGTGGTCAAGGAAAGGAAATAATTAGAGTAACTAATATGAAGAATTCATTTTTTGGTTATTTGCATAAACTGACAGAAGATTCTGCCTCTCATCTGGACAAAATACCAAAACTCTAGCAATTGAGTGGATGTATCTTTAGAGCAACAGAGGAATAGAAAGATCAGACTGATGCTATCAATATTCTCACCAATGAACATTCTAGGTGGCTCATTCAATACACTAACATCCATTTCAATAGACATGAAGAACTTGTTTGAGTTATTATAGCGATTATAACCTATAGGGCTAAAATAGACAAGGGGAAGGAAATTAAAGTTTAATAGATTTCCACTCATACTATTTTTGATACTATTGTAACCGATAAATCTTTCAGTTATCATTTCTAGTTGGGGAAGTTGAACCATTTTGGTTCTCCCCCTTTTCTTGTAATGGCCCAATCTAGGTCCCTATATGTACTATTTCCAAAATCAATAAAAAGGTTGGCTAAATTTTGGTGTGAAAGATAGCATTTTGCTGAGTCAAATTTGTGTGTCTAAATACCATTGTTTTTTCTATTCCATCTGCACTTCATTTATCTTTTTGTTGAATTTTGATGTTTCTTTGAAATTGGATTTGTAATTTATGTTCGAACTAGAGCTTTGCATTATGAATTAATGCGATTATCAAAAGGGGAAACTCGTTGTTATCTCAAATTTTGGAAACATTCTCATGATATAGATTGACTCATAGTTGTTTCATCTTTAGTTTAGTCTTGCATATGCATTTTTAGTAGAAGTTCATACCCTACCAATTTTGGGAGTTAGTCTGATTGATAAAATCTCAGGATTGGCTAGTTTTAGAGTTGAATTCATCCTACCTGAGTTATTTCCTACATAGGATTAGCTTGGTTTGCCTCTTCTATTCTTGGGTTAAGAACATACCCCTGTTACATTAGGAAAAATCAAAATTCACTGAAAATCATTCATATAAGGGAGTTGTACCTTTTAATTCAGAGGGAAATTAGTTTCTTCAATATCAATTTCCCAACTATTATATTCAATTGTTCTTAAGCATTTTGGGTAGTTTGGAGTTAAGTTGAAGAGAACAATCTGTTTACTAACAATCTAATGACCTCCTATGATCTTCTCCTTGCATATATATATCAATTACACGTGACCCTACACCACTCCACCATTTATTGTCTCAAACCAGTCCTTCTACCAAGCTCTCTTGCTTTTGTTCTATTCAAGCTCCTAGCCATAATACCCCTATACTTGCCTACGGGTTGATGGTAAAATTATCTCCCCTCCACATAAAAAATCTAAAATGTATATTTACACTAATTAAACAATCCCCTACTTGATTCCAAGTGGCCATTGAAGTGCAACCATGGGAACTCAAGTGGGACTCATCTTTACGTGACTAGCACTGAACAAACTAGCGAACTAATGAAACTAAAGAATTAACAAAAATAGTAACAAAAATGCCAAACCTATAAAAATAACACCATATAGTAATTAAATGACAAATAATGAAGGCTGAATGCATTAATTCAATCCATTAAAGGTCTGGATGAATGCTCCCTCACAAAATACAGTCCAAATCTTTGATTTTCAAAATATAGTTCGTACAATGTCACTTCCAACCCCTAGATTAGGGTTTTTGTGGGCTTATATATTCTATTCCCACATGTTTTTACCCATAGGCCGGGATTAGAACATGATTAAAGCACTTTCCTAGTTTTTAGGAAATGTTTTCATGACAACATTGCAAAGTTGAAAAGTTATCATGAGAAACTTTTATAACTTTTGATCCTTTCATGTTATACTAACCTAACTTTCTCCATTTGACTCTAGATCATTCCATTAGACCCTAAAACACTTAAAAACATCAAAATAACAAATGCCACTCAATTTTGGAGCATTGGTCAACCTTTGACCCATATTGACTTTGAAGGATTTAAATAATAGAGCCTAATTGAACTCATAAAAGACAAGACTCTAAACACACACACACACAAAGACACACACACAAAAAATCAACCTTGGTAATTTATCCTTACTCCTTATTACCTTGGTAGTTGGCTTAAACCACCTACAAGCCAAAATTTTCAAACATCTTCCATGCGACCTTAAGGTGCTCCTGCACCATTCTCCCCCTACAAAAGTAAATTAAAGGTACCTATGGTGTGATTAACTCCATGCTGATGCCATGTTTATTAAATTCACTCTCTTCTATCCAAGTAGTCTCTGACTGAGGTTGTTGCTCCCATTTGACTAGTTCCTCCATGTAAGCCTTAATACTAGTCTTCTTCTCCACTCTTGAATCTAGAATTCTATCCACTTGTGGCTTGATCTGATTAAGTACTTGGAATTCTTCCACATCCCTAGTCACCTATATATTTTACTTTCCCTCATCTATATCTGGACCCTTGAACTGAATCATGTCCTTCACATTAAAAATGGGAGAAATATACATATCCTTGGGTATATCTATCTTGTAGGAATTGGGGTCATACTTAGCCAGCACCTTACATGGTCCAATCCTCTAAATCTTTATTTTTCTTGGTATTCTCTTTTTTAGCCTATCCATGTTCGAGTATACTATCACTAAGTCTCCTTCCTCAAACTGTAAGTCTCTTCGACCTTCATCCTTTTTATCGTTAAGCCTCTGATTTGCATCCATTAGAGTCTTCTTCACTTGCTCATGGACCTCCCTAATTATTGATAAAATTTATCTACATGACCATTGATCCCTTTAGATCCTTTTAGATCCCTAATCTCTAGAACACCTCTTGGATGTAATCCATATAAAATTTCAAATGGACTCTTACCAGTAGTCCTGTTTGTGCTATCATTATAGGCAAATTCTTCCTATGGAATAACTTGTTCTCCTCCTTTCCCATACTATTTATTTAAACATCTTATCAATTTTCCAAGTACCCTATTTGTTACCTTTGTTTGACCATCCGTTTGAAGATGATATGTAGAACTATGAGCCAAATTAGTACTCATAGAAGTGCTCCTAGGTGTACTTGCACAAACTCTACTAAGAAATCCACTTGTCCTATTTTTCTTAGGATCCCAATCTCACACCTAGGACCCCAATAGTATCAAGTCTCCAAGCCAGGGACTATCCTATCCCAAATCCAAGAGTTAGTCTCCTTGTGCTTAACCTTGAAGGACAACTACCAATAATTGTGTCTTAATTCTTCACTCTAACTTGAAGGATTCTAAGTACAAATCCTTCATATCAAATTCACCAATGTTGAAAGGGTTTTTTACACCATGAAAAAATTCCTTTGACATCCTTCCATCTCCATTGGAATGGGTCTTCAAATTCCAACCAGTCAAGTTCAAGACTGACTCTACATTTGGTCCTATTAGGCCTAATTGCACAATTAGCCCTATCTAGAGGGTTTTTCTGGATTCTTTCCAAAAAATTGAAAATAAACCCCAAAAAAAACTTAGGATCCTAATACCCTTTTCCAAGACCTAAAATATTTTCAAGGGTCTTAAGCTCCTAACTCATCCCTACAGTGGTATCCTATATTATAGGGAAAATAGGGCTAATTTGGTTCCTAAAATACAATCCACTAATTTCTACCTATAAATCTATCTAAATGGATTGGTAAAGACCTTAGCTATCTATTAGGGATCTATAGGACCTTATAGATTCTGAAAAAACTCTTAGTTTTATCTCCTAAACACTCCCTTGCATATGCATTCAAACTTCTCACTGTCATACACCTAACCAGACAGTCATTTCTCACCTAGGGCATGACTTTAAAATTAGTAAACTGGCTCTCCAGACCTCCTACTTAAGTATTTACATTGTATAGAGTATCCCCTACCATATTCATCCATACCCTAAATATTTCCACAGTTTGATTGTATGGGGGATCCATGAAAGTAAAAACCACTCTGTCTCCTACAGCAACTACACTAATTCCTAAATAATTTACCAAGCCTATCTAATCAACTCAAAAAAAAATTTCCACTAAATGAAAAAGTCTTAAAAATAATTCTAAAACATGGATCCAACACTGGAACAATTTATTCAATCCATCCAAACACTTCTATACTCAAAATGAGTCGACTGTTGTAGAAAACCAGAACATAGTGCTTCTATTCACTTTCAAAATATTGCTACATCACACACTTACCTCGGGATATGAGCCACAAGGTATCTAAAGATGCCTCCTCCATGTTTTCAGGCCACTAGCATTCATTTCCCTTCCCCACTTTGAAGGGAATCAAAAGTTGTCAATGTTGCATGCAACATTTACAAAATTGTAAATGTTGTCATGACAATATTTTAGCATCTTTTGCATTAATGATGAAAACTAAATTTTATGACCTCTAACTTACATCAACCGATGAATAAAAATCATTGAGGCCTTTTTAGGCACTTTTCACATTTTTCCTAAGTCTAGAACACTTTTAGAGCACATTTCTGACTTTAGGCCTAAACTAAGAACTAGCTACTAGATAGCAATAAAATTAGATAGGATTGAGTACTAACTACTAATCCATCTAATCACACACTTGCAACACCTTATAAGGTCCAAATGAAAATTCACTAACTTGGATAGAGACAATTACAAGCCAAATTGTACTAAGACTTTAGGGATAGCCTAGGTGCTCCTGGATGAAATACCTAATCTTTTCCAGAGGGTCTTCCAAAAGTGTCCCATAAACTTCACATCTTTGTCTACAACTATGCTCATTGGAAAACCATGTATACTGATTATCTCCTTGAAGAATAGGTGAGCTATGTGACTAGCATCATGTGTGGTTTTACAAGGGAGAAAATGACTCATTTTATTGAATTTGTCCACTACCACAAACACACTGTCCAAACCAGTTTGTGTCCTAGATAGTCCTACTATGAAATCCATAATTATGCACTCCCATGGTCTATTTGGGATGGGAAAAGGTTTTTACAGAGCTTCAGTTGATGATGTCCCCTTTTCCTTCTGAAATACTCCATATTTATCAACATACCTCCTTATATCTTTCTGCATTTTAGGCCACCAATAGAATCTCTCCACTAAGTCTAGGGTCTTGTTTAACCCAAAGTGTCCACTAAATCTTCCATTGTGCTTCTCTTAGATGAGGTTCTCCCTCATGGATCCTCTTGGAATACATAGTTGTTTCCCTCTAAAAAATAAACTATTCTGTAAAGTATAGTCTATGTACTCACTATGAAAATGATTTTCAAAATCATTACATACCTTATAGATCTCTGAGAAATCTGCATCTCCTCCATAAAGATCCTTGAATCCTTCAAACCCTATTCTCTACAACTATATTTCCTAATAAGTAAGCAACCTCCTACTAAGTGTATCTACAACCTTATTGTTTACCCCCTTCTTGTGCTCGTTTTTAGAAGTGTATGATTGCAGAAAATCCATCCACTTTATATGCCTCAAACTAAGCTTCTCATGTGTTTTTATGTAGCTTAAGGCCTAGTTGCTAGTCTATAGAACAAATTATTTTTAAAAAAATAGTGCCTCCACATCTTAAGAAATTTCACCAATGCATAAATCTCTAGGTTATAGGATGAATACCTAGACTTTTCTTCATTTAACCTTTCACTAAAGAAGGCTACTGGTCTTCCTTCCCAACTTATCACTGCCCCCACTGCTATGTTTCTAGCATCACATTCCACAATAAATAACTTATTAAAACTTGGAAAAAATAGTATAGGTTGGGTATCTACTTCCTTCTTGAATCTTTCAAACCCTTCATTTTATTCCTTGGTCTATATGAACTTTGTCTTAACTCAACATTTAACGGTATCCACGATAGGTGCACAGATTTCGCTAAATCTTCTCACAAGATTCCTATAAAATTAGGATAACCCATGGAAGCTAATGACATGTAACTGATTGAATATTTGAAGATGTTAAGTTGATGTTCATGCAAGGCATTAAATTAGTTAATGTATTGTATTTTCATTTATGTCAACTTGGTATAATCTATATGGTCAAGAAAACACCACCAAAGACTTCAATGAACCGATGAATTAAAGGCTATGCTATCAACAATGCATACAGGTCAAGTATTCACTAAATGATTGCATACACCAATGGAGTGCACACCAATGGTCAGAGTAAAAGAGAAGAGTCATAGTGTTAGCTAACGAGCTAGTGCACAACATTACCGTTGAGTAAAGTTAAAATGTTTCCCGACAAACAAAACACAGAGTAACCCAATGGAAATGATTTCAGTGTTGCCTGATGGAAAAGACAAGGACAAAGATCCTGATGACAACTGAAGTCACACAAATGGAACAATCAATTATCATCGATGACTAACTGAAGTGTTGATTGACAGAACAAAGAGCTCAAAAAATGACAAAATGCTTAGCTTTCAAGAAGCTAAAGATAGAGTTAAGAGATACATATCATTGTTTTAATCATCCAGATAAAGTAGGAGATAAGTAATTGATTTAAAGATGATTTTTCCAGTTGGCAAGAATATCTCTTTGAGATAAATCAAGATTTTTCTTTAAATTTGTTGGCAAATATTGTTGAACACGCCAAGATCAAGAAAGCCAAGAAAAGAGAAAATCATGTCTATATAGAGACAAACTCAATTCATTACGAATTGTGGGGTGAACAAGAGAAGAGGAAAGATGCTAAAGAAAATATGAAGGAGAAGAAAGTCTGGATTTCAGTCCGTATCAACAAGCTGAGGAAAGAGCTAGATTTTGCAGACACCAATGAACAGTGAAACAACATCACAGAGAAGAACAAGTGTGGAGCAAAGGTATATATTTGATTATATTGATCAGTGAAGTAATGGACCTACAATAGACCTGAAAATCTATAATTGAGTTGTATGTATGAATAGATCATTAGTGTTTTAGTTTAACTATTGCAGCATATAAGCCTCTTAACCGAGCAGGACTTAAAAGTCTCTTTCAATTGAGATATATCCCACGGAGTATCCAAAAGTTTGATCACAAAAGTAGCATTGGATATGCCCGATACCTAAAGAAAGGCCAAGTGAGTATTTGATCAAGGATGGTAGCATTAGATACCAAATAGTAGTTGACAAACTATTTCTAATTCCTCTAACAAGGTCACACCTAACACTTTGTTTGTAACCTTTAACAGGGTTGGCTCCTAACAGACCTCACTTTAGAAGAGTGAAAATTTGGGGTATCAGTTGCAGCAGTTTTTCCCTTAATAGAATTCCACATTAAAAAATTAAGTGTTATGTGTGTATGATTCATTTCTTTACTATTTTGTATCTTACATAGTTAATTATGGATTGATCAGTATACTCTGCATATTTATTGTGTTTTGGTAAATAGATGACTACTTATTGGTAAACATATAGAAGAAGGTTTAACAAAGCAATCCGACAAGTAGTAAATTGATATAAGTATTTCATGGCATTCATCTTATAGGACATAAGATAACTTGAGACATAATTTGTGGTTATAAGTTTAAAGGATTGATTTAAGGATTAATTTTTGAGGCCATTGATTCACCCCCCCCCCTCTCAGTTATTACTAAAAATTGGTATCAGAGATTGTGTGCTTAGAAAGGAAGGTTTCAATACCTAAGATAAAGATCACAAGATGTGTCCAAGTTGAACAAAGAAAATTTTGCTTCATGGCAGAACAGAATAAGACTCCACTTATCAGGTATTGGTAATGATATTACTCAATACTTAGATACTAAATATGTGTTTCCCACATGAGCACCAATGGTTGAACAAATAAGAGAGAATGATGAGCACAATGACATGATGATAGAACTTTCTTCCTTGCTCTCTGATGCTGAATTTTAAGATGTCAAAAACTGCAAAACTACAAAGAAGATGTGGGACAAATTGAAGCTTGTACATGGTGGTGACAAGAATGTTTTGAGAGCCAAGGTAGAAAGCCGTAGAGGAATGTTTGATGATCTAAAAATGAAAGAAGGTGGAAACATCACTCAGTACAACACAAGAATCAAAGAGGTAGTCAATGCTATCTGAGGAGTTGGAGGTGTACTAGAAGAAGATGCAATGGTAAGTAAAATTCTAAGAACCTTACTACCTACTTGTGCTATTAGAGTATCTACCATTCAAGAAATAAGAGAAGTAGAAAATAGCAGTGTTACTCTAGACAATTGATTGGAAGACTGATTTCATTTGTGATGAATAACTTTGATATAAGTGTCTTACCAAATATAGAGTCTGCATTCAAAACTTCTATGAGAATAAGTAAATCAAGTCATAAAAACACTACGAGAAAGGATAGTGATAGTGAAAGTGAAGAAGATGATCTTGATGAAATTGAAGCACTTATGGCTAGAAGAATGTAGAGAGGCAAAGGTAAATACTTGAAAAGAGATTGGACACTTTGCTGCAATATGTACCATAAAAAGAAAAGATGACAAATGTAATGACAGATCATTTGAAAAGAAGTCTAACAATGGTGATTACAGAAGCTACCAAAAATTAGAAAGAAGAGATACCCAAGACTATAAGGACAAAGGAAAGAAGGCCAGTTACCTACCAAAATGTAAAGATAATGATACTAACACTGAATCTGATGAAGATATTGAGATGGTGTTTGTAGCTATAACGGATCATTCAGATGATGATGAAGTAAGGTATGTAGAAACAAATCTCATATCTAAAGTTAGAAAAAATGATGTCTAGATCATAGATAGTAGCTACACTCACCATATGACTAGTGATAAGCAAAAGTTTGAGACTTTTGAATACTATAAAGGTGGTTCAGTAAGAATGGGCAATGACACACCTTGTATAGTTGAAGGTAGAGGAACCATAATGTTGAATAACCAGATAAAATGTGAAAATGCTTATTGGGTAAATAGATTGAATTATAATCTATTAAGTGTTTCTCAGTTGAATAATTCAAGTCACAAAGTAGCATTTGAAAATAAGAAGGCAAAGATCTTCAATAAATTAGGAAATCTGATTGGTACCTGTGAGCAGACAAAAGTTAATTTATTCTATCTGAATGATACTAACACCACTTGTTTGATTGCTACAAACAAATACATATGGATATGGCACAAAATATTATGTCATGTTAACTTTGACAACACGATAAAGATTAGCAAAAAGAGAAATGCTAGAGGCTTACCGACGATGACCAAGTCTAACAACATCATGTGTAAGAATTGTCAAAAAGGTAAAATGACAAAGTCTAGTTTTAAAAGAAAATCCCATACATCTAATGCAATTCTAGAATTAGTCCATATTAATCTATGTTGACCTATGAGGACAAAGAGATATTATGGAGATAGATATTTTATTCTCTTTGTTGATGATTACTCTAGAATGATGAGAGTCATGTTTCTAAAAGATAAATCAGAAGCATTTAAGATGTTTAAATGGTATAAATAAATGGTTGAGAAATAAAGTGGTAAGGAGTTAAAATGCTTAAGATCAGATAGACGAGGGGAATTTATTTTAGATGAATTCACTAAATTTTGTAATGAGCATGGAATCAAAAGACAAGTCTCTGCACCAAGAACACCATAGCAGACTGGAATTGCTGAAAGAAGGAACAGATCCATAGTTGATTGTACAAGGAAACTGATGATAGAGAAAGGCATCACCCAAATCTTCTGGAGGGAAGCTGTCAGTACTACTTTTTACACATTGAACAGAGTATAATTGAAGAAAGACACCAAAAAGACACCTTATGAGCTATGGTATGGATTAACACCCAATGTAAGTTATTTCAAATTTTTTGGTAGTCAATTTTATATCTTAAAAGATGATAGAAATAGAAAACTTGACTCCAAGAGTGATGAAGGAATCTTTATAGGGTATTCTACCAAGAGCAAGGCTTATAAATATCTAAATAAAGCCTCTAAAAAACTTATTGAAAGTGCAAATGTAAAGATAGATGAATTTACAAAGAAGAATGAAAAGGAAAGCACTAAAGAACCATAGGACTACAATAGGTTTTCTTACAATGAGAAACCTGGCACTCTACCTGACTAACAATGTAGAGCTCTCAAGCAACAGATCATTGCACCTGAGCATCAGGCTGCAAATATCGATGATCAGAATATTGCTCAAGATGATTCACAAATTGATGGAGAACAGAATGAAGAACAAAATGATGATCAAGTGGATAGACAAAGAGATGAACCTATACTTGCAATATATGGCAGAAGGAACCATCCACAGGACTAGATCATATGAGATAAAAGGCTTGATATGAGAACTAGAAGTAAGTCTCTAAATACAAGATGTCTTATTTGTGATTATGAGCCCAAATATGTTAATGTTGCACTAGATAATGATGAATGGATTAGTGCTATGAATGAGGAGATTGAGAAGATAGAGTAAAACAAGACATGGATACTTGTACCAAGACTAGATGAAAATAATGTCATCGGTACAAAATGGATATTCAGAAATAAGCTAAATGAGAATGGAGAAGTCACAAGAAATAAGGCAAGACTAGTATCCAAGGGGTATGCACAAGAAGAAGGAATTTACTATGGAGAAACCTTTGCACCCATTTCTAGGCTAGAAGGAGTAAGAATATTACTTTCTTATGTTGCATCTAAAGGATTCAAGGTATATCAAATGGATGTCAAGTCTGCATTCCTGAATGGAATACTTGAAGAAGATGTATACATTGAACAACAAGAAGGGTTTTTTGATCCAAAGAAGAGGGAAATGGTATGTAGGCTTCACAAAGCCTTGTATGGATTGAAACAAGCACCCTGAGCCTCATATGAAAGACTTCATTCCTATCTTATAAGTATTGGATTTGTAAGGACTAGTGAAAATAGTAATCTTTATTTGAAGGAAGATGTTGATGCTAACATTTTGATTGCTGAGATATTTGTTGTTGACATCATATTTGGAGGCAATGATATTCTATGTAAATAATTTGAAAATGAGATGAGAAAAGAGTTTGAGATGTCTATGTTTGGAGAGATCAAGTTCTTTCTTAGCCTACAGATCATGCAACAAGATGAAGGTATTTTTATTACACAATCCAAGTACATCAAAGAAGTACTTAAAATATTCAAGATGGAAGTATCCAAACCAGTTGGAACACTGATGTCAACTTGATATAAGATGACAAAGGAGGACAATTCATTAGAGGTAAATTAGACTTTGTAGAGATCAATGATTGGAAAACTCATGTATGTTGTACATACTAGACCCGATATTGCACATGCAGTAGGAATAGTTTCTAGATTCTCTGCTAATCCCAGAGAATCACATATGACTGATGTGAAAAAAATTCTAAGATATCTGAAGAATACTGAAGAATATGGCTTATGGTATAGAAAAGAAGGAAAATCTAAACTTAAGGTCTTTACTGACGCTGATTGAGCTAGAAATCTTGATGACCGGAAGAGCACAAGTGGAGGAGCATTCTTCATGGGTGACAGGATTGTCACATGGATTAGAAAGAAACAAGGATGCATCTCACAATCTACTGCAGAGGCAGAGTATGTTGCTACTACTGTAAACTGCTCAAATATTGCATGGATCAAACAGTTACTGGAAGGTATGCATATGAAAATTTTAGAACTAGTAATTATCTATTGTGATAATATAAGTACAATAAACATTTCCAATAATCCCTTCATGCATACTAAAACAAAGAATATTTCCATCAAGTATCATTATTTAAGAGAACAAGTTCAAGCAAAGGAGGCGATACTACCCAAGGATGCATTTCAGTACTTGAGAAAAAGACTAGGAGTCAGACCCTTATCTACTAGTCAATAAGCTTACTAGAAGGATACATGCTGCCTACATATTATCAGAATATCATTTATGTTGATGCAAGAAGAGAGGTGGAATTCAAAGATAAATCTATACACATGAAGGTATTTATCTACTCCAAGCAACATAGTTATTACCGATGGATTGAGAAATTCAAGGAATACATTATGGATAGAAAGAATCCACTTGACATAACTTTCAAAATATTGTTTGAAAAGATAAGTTGTTTGGCATTAATGTCAAAGGGAGAGAAATACCTCATTATTGTACTAATAAAGGGAGAGAGTTTATCCATTATCATCTTAGGTAGAGATCATATCCATCAAAGTATAAAAAAATAAGAAGTAACCAGAAAGGGAGAGAAAATAGAAAGGGAGAGAAAACATCAAAAGAGAAGAACAGTCAAAGGAAGAGAGTTTGACACAGAGGAGAACACATCACATCAGAGAAAGAAAAATTCTACATCTATCTAGTGAATGGATTGAAGACAAAGAGAAAGCTGCAAGAATCAAATCAAAGCTATTTGAGCTTACTGATAGACATACATTTGTAATAGTTACATTAGGAAATCTTAATGAAACTGTATATTTCATATTGTATTAGCAATAGTATAGTATGATAATGTAGTATGTTTCCATCAATGCCAAAGGGAGAGATTGATGAAAGGTAACTGATTGAATGTTTGAAGATGTTAAGTTGATGTTCATGCAAGACATTAAATTAGTTAATGTATTGTATTTTCATTGATGTCAACTTGATGTAATATGTATGGTCAAGAAAAAACTGCCAAAGACTTCAAAGAACCGATGAATCAAAGTCTACGCTATCAGTAATGCATACAAGTCAAGTATTCTAAGTGACTACATACACCAATAGAGTGCACACTGATGGTCAGAGTAAAAGAGTAGGGTCACAATTTTACCCGGTGAGCTAGTACATAACATTACCAACAAGAAGAGTTACAGTGTTGCCCGATGAAAAAAACACAGAATAACCCGATGAAAATAATTTCAGTGTTTCCCAACAGAAAAGACAAGGACAGAGATCCCGATGACAACTGAAGTCACACCGATGAAATAGTCAGTTATCACCAATGACTAATTGAAGTGTTGACTAATAGAATAGAGAGTTTAGAAAATGATGAAATGCTTAATTGTTAAGAAGCTAAAGATAGAGTTAATGGACACATATTATTGTTTTAATCATCCAGACAAAGTAGGAGATAAGTAATTGATTTAAAGATAATTTTTCGAGTTGGCAAGAAGATCTCTTTGAGATAAATATGGAGTTTTCTTTAAATCTATTGGAAAATATTGTTGAACATGCCAAAATCAAGAAAGCCAAGAAAAGTGGAAATCATGTCTATATAGAGACAAACTCAATTCATTATGAATTCTGGGGTGAACAAGAGAAGAGGAAAGATGCTAAAGAAAATTTGAAGTAGAAGAAAGTCTTCATTTCAGTCCTAATCAACAAGTTGAGGAAAGAGCTAGCTTCTGCAGACACCGACGAATAGTGAGACATCATCATAGAGCAGAACAAGTGCGAAGCAAAGGTATATATTTGATTATATTGATTAGTGAAGTAATGGACCTACAATAGATCTGAAAATCTGCAATTGAGTTGTATGTATGAACAGATCTGTAGTGTTTTATTTTAACCATTGAAGCATATAATCCTCTTAACCAAGCAGGACTTAAAAGTCTTTTTCAATTGAGATACATCCCAAGGAGTATCAAAAATTTTGATCACAAAAGTAGCATTGGATATGCCTGATACCTATTAACAGGCCAAGTGAGTGTTTGATCAAGGATGGTAGCATTAGATGCTAGATACTAGTTGAAAATGTATTTCTAAATCCTCTAACAAGATCACACCTAATAGTGTGTTTGTAACCTTTAACAGGGTTGGATCCCAACAAAGCTCACTTTAGAAGAGTGAAAATTTGGGGTACCGGTCCTAGTGGTTTTTCCCTTAATAGGGTGTCTACGTTAAAAGTCCAAGTGTCATGTATGTATGATTCATTTACTTACTGTTTTGTATCTTACATAGTTAATTCGGCATTGATCGGTATACTCTGTATATTTACTGTGTTTCAATTAATAGATGACTTCTTATCGGTAAACATACATAAGAAGGTTTAACAAAGAAATTTGACAAGTAGTAAATCAATATAAGTATTTCATGGCATTCATCTTGTAGGATAGAAGATAACTTGAGACATAATTTGTGGTTATAAGTTTAAAGGGTTGATTTAAGGATTAATTTTTGAGGCCACTAATTCACCACCCCTCTCAGTTATTACTAACATGAAGCTTCTCACTTCAATCCCTATCTTAGGAGTAGGACAACTCAAAATGGATTCAACTTTACTCTTATCCATATTCAAGTCACCTTGGGATACTACAAATTCTAGGCAGACTATTTCTTGTTTCATAAACACACTCTTTTCAAGATTAATGGTGAGCTTCTCCTCTTGCAAGCTTTTCAACACAAGTTCTAAGTGTTTCATGTGATCTCCTTTTTTTTTTCTAAAGATGAGGAAATCATCTAAGTATGATACCACAAATACTCCTATGTAATCCCTTAGGACTTCGTTCATGACACTCATAAAAGTACTAGGTGCATTTTTAAGCCCAAATATCGTTACCAACCACTCATATAACCCCTTTTTGGTCTTAAAATATGACTTCCACTCATCACCCTCTTTCATCCTAATATGATAATATCCACTTTTAAGATCAATCCTTGACAAGTACTTAGCACCCCCTAAGAAATCCATTAAGTCTTATATTCTATGAATAGGAAATCTATACCTTCTTGTGATCCTATTTATTTCCCTAGATTCACTACAAATTCTCCACTTACCTCCCTTCTTAGGTGTCAATACCATTGGAATAGCACATGGCCTGATGCTCTTTCTTATCAGACCTTGGTCCAATAATTCCTACACTTTCCTTGGAATCTCTTTATTCTACTATGGTATCATCTTGTAGGAAACCTTATTAGGCAATGATGCCCCTAGCACATAGTAAATATGATGAATGATTTCCCTTCTTGGAGGTAGGGTAGCTCTTGTATTTTCACATATGATGTCTTGGAACTGATCTAAAAAATTTCTAACTTTTGCAGGCATAGGTGCTTGTTTAGCTGTCTCCTCCCCCTTTGGGTTTACCAAGATTGCATATACAATTCCTTCTTCTTCCTTCATATCTTTTAGGAATTCTTTCCCACTCATTAGAAGAGTATTAGAGTTCATCTTCTCCACTATTTCTTCCTCTACCAATGATTGTATCTTATAAGTTACTCCATTCTTCTTGAATGAGTAATTATTCTCCTTTCCATGGTTAACTACCTCCCTATCATAATTCCATGGTCTACCTAGCAATTTATGGCATGCATCCATTGGAAACACATCACAAAGTATCTTCTCTTGATACTTACCTATGGTTGAAATAACCCACACTTGTTCATTAACCAGTATATTTTGTCCCTTATTAAACCAAGTTAATTATAAGGAAAAACATGAGGTATCTTAGTCAATTTGAGCTTCTTTACTGCTTCCTCTGAGATCACATTATTAGTGGATCTGGAGTCTATTGTGAACATACACACTTTACCAAGAATCTTACACTTGACCCTAAAAAGATCCCTCCTTTGTTTGTGCTCGTTGTTTGTAGGTTATTTGATCAAAATCTTCCTAAGCATGAGGTTCTCTCACTTTTCTGAATCCAAACTTATCTTTGACTATTTGGTCATGTCTTCTTCTTGCACATATGCAATCTTCTTTTCACCTTGAGAAGATGTTGGCTTATCAAGATACCTATAGGTAGGGTGACCCATTTGGCCACAATTATAATAGTTCATTGAAGAAAAATGTGACATTCTTCCAAAACCACCTGATCTGCCTCTTCCACCACTATAAAAAACTCTTCCTCTTCCATATCCTCCTCTATTGTTTGACTCATGGTTTTTTTTCAAAAAACTTAGAGTCTCCTTGGCTTCTGGTGTCATTTCTCCTTCCACTAGATCCACTTCTATGTCCTCCTATAGAATCTCTACCTCTTCCTCTACCCCTAGAGTTTGAATCTTGTTTCTTTCTAATTTTTTCCTCCACCTCAAGGGCCATTTGGAAACACCCATGGATATAAGTTAAGGTAAAGAGACTCAACTCTTCTTGTATATTCCACCTAAGGCCATTAAGATACATAGCAACTTTAATGCTTTCTACATCTTTCACTCTGGACCTAAGGCATAAATTTTGGAATTCTTCAGTGTAGGATGCCACATCTAAATCTTTTTGTTTGAGATTATTTCTCATTTTTTGTAATTGGATATCATAATCCTCTGGTATATATTCTTCCTTCACCTTAGCCACACAAGCTTTCCAATTTTCTATTGGCTTCTTCCTTTCCCTTTCTCTTTCTTCCTGCAAGAACTTCCACCAAGCTAATGCCTGTCCTCTTAGCCTTGATTTTTATATCTTCACCTTTGTGCCTCTGTGATACCATCACATTCAAAATGGTTTTCCATGCCCTCAATCCATTCCATCACTAACTCTACATCCATTCAACCAGAGAATATAGGAATTCCTTCTAGTGCTTTGCCACTTAGTGACTTGAGGGCTTTGAAGAATGGTTCATCAAGTAATGGAGGGTTAGGTTCTGGTTCTACCTCCTCTTCAACTTTATTATTTCCTTTGTCTTTATCATCCCCTAACTATTCTTTCATCTTTCTTATAGTCTCTGCAACTTATGCTTCATCTCCTCTATAGCTTCATCTAGAAGTCTATTCTTGACTTGTTGTTCTGATAGGTCCCTTTCCAATTGGACATTGGTTACCATGGTTCTTTCTCCAATTGAGTCACTTCATTTTTTCATACACTATCCTCTTCCCAAGCCTTTCAATGGATATAATACCACTTTTATGGGGAGATCTAATCACTCAAGAGAACTCTTGCTCCTTTTAAGACCCTCTCTTTGGTCTTTCTAGGGTAATTCACTCTACCCTACCTAGAGGATACTATTAAGGTTCCTCTACCTCCTTTAGAACTATCCAAAAAATTCAAACCTCTGTTCAAGTTCTTCCCCATTCAACTATGCACTCAAATGCCCCATCAAGCAGTTACCCTCCAAGCTGCTCTTGGAAATAGGGAAAGGTGTTCCCACTTATTTCATTTTTTTCAACCAATCTTGACCCCTTCTGATGGATTTTTTCAAATATCATTCATCAAGTTCACTGATTTCTTGTTTTAGGCCTTGTAGCCTTTTTAGTCTTGGATTCCTTCACAATTATCCTTCACACTGTAATCTTGGATTCCTTCACAATTATCCTTAACAACTGGTTCAAGAGAACCTAGGTAGGGGTAATAATACAATGTGACCTAGGTGTTCTTTGAATTTTTGGCTTGTAGTGTTTCTAGCTAGACCACTATTTTAATAAAGGGACATATAAGTCTTAGTGTGTAGTGTGTAAAGTATAAGGATGCCTAATTAGGTCCTTAGTGACCTTTGGTTCCAATCTAGGTCTATTAGGGTGTTTTGTGATTTTAGTGCTAAATATGTCCAAGCCAGGGACTAAATGTCCTATTTCATGTTTATACACCTTAATTAGTGATTTGGGGAAGTTTTGACAAACTTTGACCAAGTTTGCATAACATATCCAAAAAGTTGCAAAAGTTGTCAATATTGGCAATGGCCAATATTGACAACATTGGTTGCAAGAATGCAATTTCAAGGGAATTAGTTCCTTAACTGTCTGAAACCAGTTTTTTGGTGCCATGGTCAACTACATAAGTCTATCCTCAAGCTTTTGGAAGTGTTGGAAAGTTTATGTCAGAGTGTGTACGGACTGTGTATGGGAATAACAGTTGCAGTTTGTGTCATTTGTGAGGATCTGATATTGTAATGGATTGAATCAAATTTTGTAAGCATTGTTTTTGGTAATGTATATTTTTCTAATACTTTTTGTGGTGGTAGTTTTCTAGATTGAATAGTTTTAGTTTCTTTTGTAAATTTTTTATTTTTTTCTATCCAGTCGTTGTCTTGAATAGGGCACTGTGTGCAAATGGGGTCATAGATCCATTTTCCATCATGGAACTTGAACGAGCTCTTGGATTATTGAAGGTGACTCCATGTAGATTATGTACAGTTAAGAAGGGGGCTAGGAAAGTATGGAAGCTATTTATAATGTGATTCCCTAGGTGAGCCAGTGATGCATGGCTAGGGATCAACAGTAGTTGCAGAGCAATTTAGAAGGATTGAAAGCATTAATTGCTTCAATCAAGGACTATGGAGAGGTATTATGGTGAGTGAAGGAACCCTAACTTATAGGAGGTGTTTGGGTGTGATTTTTTTCTAGCCAATAAAATTAATTTCTTGAGTAGACAGTGAAAAGGTCCTAAAACCCTAAATTCAAGGCATGATTGTAGGAGGTACTGTACAGAAACCTCTGGAAGCCAAGACCTAGAAAATACTTAGGTTCTTGATAAAGGGTATCAGGATATGGTATTATTTTTCTGACTTGTTAATGATTTTTACAATTTATTACAGAAAAGGAGCCTAACTAGGCCTAATGCTAGTAGCCCTCTTTTGGGTGTAATTGGCTTGGCATTTGGAACTCATTTGGGGTTTTAATCCAAAATTAGTTTGTGGACATTGTAATTGGTCCCATAAACTATCTTGAAGACTACCTCTCCATATGGAAGATTTTTGACTCCATTTGGATCAATTTGTGCAGATGGAGCAAGAAAGGCCATTGGAAGCTTAGGAAGAGCTATGGTGAGTTTGTGTTCTACATTGTTGATGTTCACTATTTGAAAGGATTAGGATCTTGTGAGGAGAATCCTATAGAGAATAGGGTTAGTTGAGGAACCCTATTAGGTTAGTGAGTGGCCTCAGAGCCCCTAGAGGAAAAATAGGGAAAATCAAGACTAGTGTTACATCAGCGTGGTTTCAGAGCAAGTTGATAAACTTGGGAAGTTAGTGCATGTCTGTAGCTACTGGAGAATAAGTAGGAGATTCAAAGATGGCGAAAAATGTAGAGTTATCTAAGGAATTTGATGAGAAAAAGGAGAGGAACTGACTCCTTGAAGAATCCTTAGAAGGCATGAGGTTAAGGCTAGAGGAAGTTTCTAATGAAACAACCAGAAGCAAAGAAGGAGTGGAAAGTAGTGATAGGGGAAAGAAGGTTGCTAAGGAGGACATCATTCTAAAACTAGAACCTATCTTGAATGAAGAGCCATTCTTGAAGGTCATCAAAGAATTAGGTGGAAAAGCATTAGAAAGAATCCCTTTGTTTAGTGGAAAGATGGAGATTGAAGTAGTAATGGATTAGATAGAGGGAATGGAGAACCATTTTGAATGTGAGGGTGTCACTGAAGCCCAAAAGATTAAAGTGGCCAAGTATAGACTTAGAGGGTAAGCTTTTACTTGGTGGAAATATCTTTAGGATGAGAGGGTAAGAATGGGGAAGCAGCCCATAGCAAATTGGAATGCCATGGTGACCAAGTTGAAGCAGAATTATCTCTCGGAGGATTATGAAATCCAACTCCATAGAAAGAGAAACAACTTGAAACAAAAAGACCTAGATGTGTCCTCATACACTGAGGAATTCCAAAAATTGTGTCTAAGGTCAAAATTACAAGAAGAGAAGTCAATCAAAGTGGCTAGATACTTGGGTGGATTGAAGTGGAAAATCCAAGAGAAGATTAGCCTATGCACACAAACTACAATACAAAAGTGTCATCAGTTAGCCATAATAGTGGAGGAGAAGAAAAAGAATAAGGGTGTCTCTAGCTTCAAGAATAATAGAGGTAGAGGAAGAGACCAAATGGGTCAAAGAGGAGGCTACCAAGGTAGAGGTAGTGAGAAAAGGTCACAAGGGGAGAATAAGTTGATAGAGAAGAAGACTAAAACAAGTTCAAGAGGAGGCTATAATGGAGGCAGGGGAAATCATGGTGGTCCTAAAAGAGGAAGAGGAGGTAGGAATAGTTCTTACTTTGCAACCATGAAGTCTTATTATTGTGGTCAATTAGGTCATCTAGCCTATAGATGTCCTAACAAACCTTCTGCAGCAAACAGTGACAAAGGGTAGCATATGATCATGAGGACACTTCAAGTGTCAAAGCACCTTAGATTGACCATATAGATTTAGATATGGAGAGGACTTAATTTTTAGGAGATTATTGATAAGACAACCAATCAAGGATGAGCCCAAACATAGGAGGGCCTTGTTTAGAATCAGATGCAAAATTCTTGGTAAGGTTTGTAAAGTGATTGTGGACTCTAGATCCACAGATAATATCATCTCAGAGGAGGCAGTAGTGAAAGTCAAGATAGCCAAAATAACTCATGTAAATCCCTATAAGGTGACATGGCTCAACAAAGGCCAAAGTGTATTGGTCAATGAGCGAAAATGGGTTGAGTTTTCAATAGCAGGATACAAGGATAAGCTACTTTGTGACATCCTACCAATGGATGCTTGCCATTTTCTATTAGGAAGGCCTTGGAAATTTGAAAATGGGGAAATATATGATGGGAAGGAGAATTCCATCACCTTCAAGAAAGGAGGGAAGACTTTCAAGATTTAGTCTTTGATAGAAGATGAAGAACCATGGTGAAAGACTCCTAATGTCATGTTGTGTAGTGGGAAGAAGTTTGTGAAAGATATCAAGGAAGATGAGAGTGAGGGGTATGCCATTGTTCTAAGACCAAAGGAGGAAGAAAAACCAGTGAAGGATCCAGTACCACCAGAGTGACAAGAATTTATTGTGAAGTACAAGGACATAGTGAGTGATGGAAATTTTTCAACCCTACCACCTAAGAGGTTAATAAGTCACCAAATAGACTTTGTACCAGGGGCATCTCTCCCCAATAAGGAAGCATACAATCTTACTCCTGATCAGAACTTGGAGGTAGCTAGAAAAGTGCAAGAACTCTTGGATCAAGGCTTGATCAAGAAGAGTATTAGACCTTGTATAGTCCTGATTATGTTGGCATCCAAGAAGGGAGGAAACTAGAGAATATACACAGATTCGAGGTCCATAAACATGATCACACTAAGGTATAGGTTCCCTATACCTAGGATAGAGGATCTCATGGATTGCCTTGGAGGGGTAATGTACTTTACCAAGTTGGAATTGAAGAGTGGGTATCACCAAATCAGGGTGACAGAAAGTGATGAGTGGAAAATGACATTCAATACCACAGATTGGTTATATGAATGGCTTGTTATGCCATTTGGCCTTTCTAATGCTCCGAGCACATTCATGACGCTCATGAATGAGGTGCTCAAGGACTTCATAGGGAATTTTGTGGTGGTATATCTTAATGATATACTGATATTTAGCAAGACAAGAGAGGATCATATCAGACATGTAGAAGCAGTATTGAAGAGGCTATAAGATGAGAAATTTGCTATCAACCTTGAAAAGTGTGAGTTCTTAAAACAAGAACTAGTGTACTTGGGCTTTGTAGTGTCCAAAGAGTCTTTGACGATGGACCAAGACAAGGTTGCTTCTATCCTAAAATTTCCTCCACCTACCATAGCCACTGAGGTAAGGAGTTTTCATGGCCTTGCATAGTTTTATAAGAAGTTTATTAGGAATTTTAGTGGGATATGTGGACCATTGATGAATATTATTAAGAGTGGGGTCAAAACTAAGTTTAGGTGGACCTTAGAAGAAGAGAAATCCTTTGAGATGTTTAAGAAACAAGTGGCTACTCAACCTATCCTAGAATTTCCTAGCTTTGAGAAATTGTTCAGCATTGTGTGTGATGCAAGCCAAATGGTAGTAGGGGGTGTATTGAGTAAAGAAGGTAGGCCAATTGCCTTCTTTAGTGAGAAATTGAATGAGGCAAAGAAGAGATATTCTTCATATGATTTGGAACTATATGCTTTAGTTCAGTCCCTTAGAAAATGGAGGCATTATCTATTGCCTATAGAGTTTGTGGTATTAACTAAAAATCAAGCTCTTAGCTACATAAATACTTAGGAGAAACTAGGCAATAGGCACTTGAAATGGATGGAGTATTTGCAAGCATTTACCTTTACTATAAATCACAAGAAGGGACAACTCAATAAGGTTGCAGATGCCTTAAGCCGGAGGTTACTTATATTCCAAGAAGTCAAATTGGATAGAATTGGCATTGATAGTTTCAGAGATCTTTACAAGGCAAATGAGGACTTCGGGGAAGCATACAAGGTATGTGTGGACTTTCAGAACTATTTCCATATAAAGTTCTTAGAGTTTACTTTGCAGAATGGATTGTTATTCATGGGTAACCAGTTATGTGTGCCAAGAGGATCTATGAGGATGAACCTCATATAGGAGAAACATAATGGATCTTTAAGTGGTCACTTTGGTATGAACAAGACCTTAGAGCTTGTGAAAAGGTTCTACCATTGGCCAAATTTTATGAAAGATGTCACCAAATATGTGGAGAAGTGTGTTGTTTGCATGAAGGCAAAAGGAGGAATGAGTAATGCATGGCTATATCAGCCTTTACCAATTCCTAACCGACCATGGGAGTGTGTGAGCATGGACTTCATAGTAGGTCTTCCAAAAACCAAGGAGGGGTATGATAGCATTTATGTACAGGTGTTGATAGATTTAGTAAAATGGGACATTTCATTCCATGTAAGACTACTAGTGATGATAGCCACATAGCCTATTTGTTCTTTAAGGAGATTGTGAGGATACATGGTCTTCCTTTGAGCATAGTATTAGATAGGGATGTAAATTTTATGAGCCATTTTTGAGGACATTATGGACTAGATTGCGTACCAATCTATCTTTTGGCTCAGCCTACCAACCTTAGACTGATGGCCAAACTGAGGTAGTAAATAGGGTGTTGGCTAACCTACTGAGATTCCTAACTAAGGAGTATGGGAAGACTTTGGATGTGTTCATTCCCCAAGTAGAATATGCTTACATTGACAGTAAGAAAAAAATGATACTAAGAAGCCCATTTGAGGTGGTTTATGGAATGCACCCTAGAGGTGTTTATGAGCTCAAGGATCTTGGAAGTATGGAGTATAGAAGTGGACATGCTGAGGACTTCATCTATACTGTGAAGGAGATACAACAAGTCAAGAAGAAAATCCAAGACATTCAACAAAATTTGAAGATAAAAGTTGATGAAAATAGGAGAGATGTTCAATTTAAAGTGGGTGACTATGTGATGGTTCACTTGAACAAGTCAGGGCTACAAAAAGGTTTCCGTACAAAGCTTCAGATGAATAGGGTGGGACCTTGCAAAATCCTAGCCAAATATGGGGCTAATGCCTATAAGATAGACTTACCATCAGACTTGAGCATATCTCCGATGTTCAATGTGCAGGACTTAATCAAGTTCAGAGGGAAGGTAGATGAGATTAGTCACAGAATTCATGGAATCAATGAGGATGTTGAGGCTATTGTATTTCCTCCCAAACCACAGATGGTAGCTGATAAAGTTCTAGACTCCCGGGTTAAGAAGACTACAAGGCATAAAATCTACATGGAACACCTAATTCAGTGGAAGGATAGACCAGAGTCAGAGGTTTCATGGATTGTAGAGGAAGAATTCAAGAAGGTGGGCATTTCAGGGGATATATTGTCCACAGGAGTGACATAGCTTCCCTTTGTGGGGAGTATAGTGGAGGAGCACTTAGGTAGGGCTAATGATGCAATGTGACCTAGGGGTTCTTTGATGTTTTGGCTTGTATTTGTTCTAGCCAGACCAATAGTATAATAAAGGGACATGTAGGTCCTAGTGTGTGTTTGGCATAACATGATCACATTATCACCAATTAAATTTTTGCTCGAAATAGCATCACAACGACTTCGTTATCAAAACAAACTAAGGGGCATAACAGTTTCTTGACTAATGTCAAAACTGTTGGATAGAAAGCTTTGGTTCTCATGAGTTGGATATCTTGTGTTTCCTTATTATCTTAAGATTTTTAAAGCTCCTAGCAGCTTCGTATTGGCTTTTGGATGACAACCAAGTTCGGAACAAATATTATCAATTTTTGGACGACAACCAAGTTCAAAATTGGTATTTTTAAATTTTTTTATTGATCTTTGGACGACAACCAAGTTCAGGATCAATTCTATCAGTTTAGTTCAATCAAGTGCGAGACTGATCTCATCAACATTTTGTTCGACAACCAAGAACGGGATTCTCAAATCTTCTTTT
>MU224968.1:2211108-2227005 GCA_018584345.1 Thuja plicata
AATCAGGGAAGGCAAGAAGCAAAGGCCTGACCTAGAAGATGAGGTTGAGATACCACTTAGAGCATGTGTTGATGAAAGATTGCTTCATCAGCAAAAATTCCTTGACGATGACAACTTTGTAAAGACAAAGGAATTTAAGGACTTCCTCAGGTGGCACAAAACAGAGTAGATAAAGTCCCAATTAACTGCGGATGGGAAAGAAACAATTACAACTGAAGCTCTTGTGGCTCTGCAAAATTATGATCCTGAAAATGAGGATATCTCTCCTGAAGATGCCAGGAAGATGGTGCTAGGAAGTGGGATCTTATTTGCTGAAGGCTAGGATTTGGCATCTGCTTTCATCATAGATCAAATCAGAAAGCAGCCAGACCTTAAGATGGTTAGCAAAGTTCAAGTAGGAGAAATGATTAAAGGATTTGGGTATAACCCAAAGTCTTAGGCCTTTGCAATGTGGAGTTTGAGCCCTAAGGACCAGAAGCCCCAATTAGTGAACATTCAAGAGAATATGGTGGGGAATCAGATGGTGTGGTCAGTCCAAAATATAGGGGACCTAGAAATTTCCCAAATTATGACACACTGGGCTCAACTCAATGAGGATAAGACAAAGCAATTGTCTGAGAGATATACTACTCTATTGGAAGAAACAAGTGCATTGTCTAAGGATAGAGACATGTGCCATATACAACTATACCAGAAGGATCATCTGATAAAGAAATTGATAGATGAATTGGAGACAAAGCCTGCGATAAGGTATGTGACTGTACAACCACCACCATTGCAGATTGAAGACAAGCCTAAGTCAGGAGAGGCTGTGGAAAAAAAGGTGGATGAAGAAAAAGGAAATGCAATAGCTTTGAAGGCACTAAAAGGAATATTACAACATAGGATTGAGATCCTAAAAGACAAAGCTAATGTTGTAATCAATACATATAATAATCTGCCAATATTGCATACTGAGGTAATGGGGTACCTTGCAATTCTAAACCCTTACTTCACAAAATGGTCTGCTAGGGCTAATTTGTTTGAGAAATTATCATCTCTACAAACCATAAGGGCAAATTTTCCTCCAATAGTCACAGAGGTGGAAGATGAGATCAAAAGAGTTAACATTGCTCTCTCATTCTTCAAGGGAAAATTGAACTAAATAGAGACTAAATTGAGTCTCTTTTCAGCTGATTTCAATAGGTTTATTCCTACCTTAAAAGGAGATGATGACCAGGTAAAAGCTATAGATTCCTGGAGGAGTGAGTTTGACACCAAGATGCCTAGTGAAGAGGATTTTCTTTTGGGAACTGAGGTTGATATAGATGGATTTAATTTAATATTGGATGAGGCATTCAAATCTGAGACAGATATCAACAAATTCCTACTTGATGTCAAGAACATCACTGATGTGAGATGGGACAGGAAAAAGGTGTAGGTACAGAGTACTCAAGACTTCAATTGGCCAACAGATGATGAAGTAAAGGCATGGGAAGTCATGACAACACCGAAGAAAAAGAAGCCTGTGGTAGAGGAAGAAATTTTGCGTGATGAGTGAGGTAAGAACTTGGCGCTGCACTATTCAAAGACAAGATGGACAGTTATTTCAAAAGGAGATGTAGCTGAGCAGGAGAGAACAACAATCCAGACTCAGCATAAATACTACCAGCTACCATCTACAAATCAGATTGCAGTCGCTAGATCGGGAGAAGAACAAGATACCTTTTTGACTCAGTCCTTTCACCGCTTCTTCTCTCTCTCTCTCTCTTTTGACTCTCTTGTATCTTTAGGGTTAGGTTTTTGTGACCATCCAAAGCTTTTTGCATCCTTAAGGGATTCCAAGGTGGTCTAAAATCTATATATAGCATAAGAGTTGTAATAGTTAAGGGTCTTTTGATGCTGGAACATTTTGGAGAGAAGATAATATATCACAGAACTCAGACCTTCTGGTTTCTGTCTATCTTTTTGGAAGCTGTGTAATCTCTCATGTATGAAAAGATGGCTGTTATAAATAATATACGGTGCAATTTTACTCTCCTCTATTGTTGTCTCTTTTTCTTTGTATGTGCTCTTCTATGTTAAGTTTACAAGGTATTCTGAAACATTCTGGTTATAAGGTAGCCATTTGATTATTTGCAAGTTTCTTTCAAGGAGAGAACTAAGTTTTGTAAGTAATTTCAAGGAGCATACTACTTCATTTAAGGATTTGATACAATAGATTTGAGGTGACATGATAACTTGTAAGGCAATTTATCTGAGTTGCATGTGAATTGTAAGGCAGTTTACTGTGTTTTATTTATATGATATCTTAGCTTATATTTGACTCTATAGCCCAAAGGATAGGCACTGGTTTAGAAAACAATATGATAATCTATCTTTGTCTAAGTTGTTTCAATATATCAAAACCAAATCAATTAAAATACTTTGTTACTAAGAACAAACAAACTAAACTTGTTAAGGACCTCTGTCAGCAGGACACTGTCCATATTATTGATTCCTTGAAGAGTGAATCCATTAGGTTGTCCCTCCTACAAAGAAAAGGAAGAAGGATGAGAATCCTTGTATCATTGATTTTTGTTATGCTTATAACTATGGTTTGTATGGTTATATCTTGCATTTGGTTATGCTTGGTTATTTGCAAGATAATTCATAAGTTGGTTCAATAAAGGTACATAGCTAATCAGTGTCCACATCAACAAATACTGTGAAAATAGTAATCTTAAGAGGTAAAACCTTCATGAGTATTTGTGGAGCTCAAAAAAAAAGAAGGACCTTATTCATTCCTTAGCAATTAGGCTTTTCTTGTCTCTGAATCAGTATTAGAAGGCACAATATTCAAGTAGATATTTCAAGCACTGTGGTTCATAGAAGAAAAATCCCTAACACCTTCCATCGCAACTAGCATTTTTTTCAGGGGTCTTGACCCTCTATTTCAAGGTCAACCATGAACTTTACTAGGTCAAGGAAGACATCGACCTTGACCTGGGTCCCCCTTTAAAATTTGGAAGTCTATCGGCTGCTGGAGGTCATAAAAAATTCATTTCTCACTTTTGGGTCGGTTGTTTTGGGTTCTGAAGTGGAAAATCTTAAATTATATTTAATATAGGTCCTCTTATGGGGTTATGGGTCTAATTGGAATTTAATTCTCCTATGTTTGCCTCTCTAGAATATTGTGCCCTATTTTAATATAAAATGACGCTTTCTCCTC
Organism: Thuja plicata; assembly: GCA_018584345.1. Classification (NCBI taxonomy): domain Eukaryota; kingdom Viridiplantae; phylum Streptophyta; class Pinopsida; order Cupressales; family Cupressaceae; genus Thuja; species Thuja plicata. The sequence continues at coordinate 2,214,299 of MU224968.1, forward strand.
TCATTTTCTCTAACTATCAGGCACTAAGTGTCTCTAAGTGAAGAACCAAGGAAGTATGATCAAGTTCCTCTAAAGAAGTCATCAAGCAAAAATATTCAAGAATCCATTGTTCTACATGTTCTCAAGCTTTAAAAGTGTTCAAGTCTTCCTCTCAAGCATTCAAGTTCTCTATTGAAGATCAAGGATTCAAGCTTTCAATCATTTGAAGGGATTTGGTTCAAACATTCAAGATTCATCATTCAAGCCCTAGATCTATCCATCATGGTGGTTTGATCTTCCTTCAAGATCCTTTTTGCATCCTCAAACACTCATTCATTCTCCCTTCAAGGTGGATTCCAAGCATACAATCATGGAGGTTTATAGTTTCTAATCTAGTCCAAGCTTTCATATTTACATACTTTCTTACATTTGAAATACAATTACATATCTATTGAATATCATAGCTTCATTATTAGATTTACTTCTACTACTTGCTAGCATTCTTTATTTCATTATTGATTTCAAGGTTAATTCCTAAATCAGGGTTTGACTAAGGCAAACCCCTCCCCCAAAAAACAAACCATTTTTCTTATAGGTACAGGTTCAAAATAGCATATCGGGACAGAGATTCAGATACCCTTTTCAGCAAACTTCAGGGATCTGAAACTAGAATTTGAGTCTGGGAGTTTTTAGGTCAACTGTGACCTAGTGCACAATTGGAAATTCTAGAAAATGGTGACATTGACTTGAGCGTACAAATTGGAAGTGTCTTAGAATAAAAAAATATTTCTAGGTTTTGTCCGTCTCTGCATTTCTATTCTAGATCTGGTCTCAGATTTTCCTAAAACTTAGCACAGGTTTCAAAAAACATCATTCTTTGGATCTGCAATATTTTAAGGTTACTAAATTTATCCTATTCAATTCCATTAAGGTTTTCAAGCTATCTAAATCTATTTTACATTCAAATTAATCAATCAAACCCAGGAACTTAAAATCTTCCTTCCATATTTTTGTTTCCAAATGATTGATTCATTTATGCATTAATCCTTCCCTTTGGGCTAATCAACTTGGATCTTTCATTTACATATCAAAGGATAGAAGGAGAGAATCTTATTTACCCCCATAAAATATTTAAATGTAAGGGATCTTATGTTAAATGAACACACCACCAAAACCGCCATCATTTTCGGTCTTTACATTTTGGTGAACCCGCGATAGACAACTATTTCTCATTGGTGTTAGATTTACATTTCATATTAGATCTTGCATGTATATAAAACTAGATTTTCTTTTATGCTCTTGAATTTATATTCCAAAAATAAATAAAAATTATAAAATTTCTTTAAAAACACAAAAACATTTACATACTTGTAATTTTATTGTGTGTTCAACATGTATGACTCTTGTTTTGAATACTTTGATGAGGGTTTTATTGCAAAAAATGATAGATCCCCTAATGAGGTACATGGAAGTTAGGATGAAAATGGCTTGAATGAGATCTCCATTGATCCTATTCCTATTTTTTCCTCCTTCATAACCTATTCAATTTACCTTTACCATAGAGAGGAGTTAAGGATTGATGTTAATTCTTCTCCTAATATATGTTTTTTCTATGAGCGTACTTTAGAATATAATTCTTTCCCCTTTAGGGATCAAGCTTTAGGGACTCCTACAATATGATTTATTGATAGGGATGATAATCCTCCTATTTGGGATGAACCTTTAGATTTGGATGTTGATTATTCTCTTCCTCGTGAAGCCATTATGGGTGATTCTACTTTTTGGGATGAACTCTTGGATAAAGACATTGATTTATCTCCTTCTTGTGAAGATGCTTTGATACAAGAGGGTGATTTATTAATGGATGAAATATTCATACATGATGATGACTCTTTTTCTAAAACACACTCCCCTTATGTGGACATTTTAGAGAAAGAAGAGAAAATTATTGATACATTACTTCTAATTGGGATTCCTTCTAGTGATGAGGCATTAGCAAAGAATTATATGAATTCCCTTCATGATCTCCCTTTTAGTGGTGATCTTATGGAGAATCAGGCACCTACCTCATCTTCTCATAGGATGTATTCTGTTATTCCTTCTTGTGACTCTATCGAACATACTAATGATGAAATAGTGACTACTGAAGTTCAATTGACTTCTTTTCATGGTCCTAGGTATCATTTACTAGTTAAACAAGGATTCCATAGTCAAGGATGTGCTAAGAATAAATAGAGAATTCAAATGCCCTTATAGAATGGGGGAATGAAAATTCTTATGGATTGGGATTTAATCCTCAAAAACATAGCAATTTTACCAACATCTCAAATAAAACTTGAAAACATGATGACCCTATGAAGGAATTTGACCAAGAGGTTACTAGACCTAAATGCAAAAACAAACGTAGTCTACACTTGAAGATTATCCCTTTTTTTTCTATCATATATTTCATGATCAATCTACTGATGAATGTCAAGCTTTACATTATAAGATTAGGCAGCTCATTGATAGTCAAATTATTTATATATCATGTGGCAATGAATTGTATTTCAATCCTATTTTCTCTGAATAACATTTATGTTCCTATTATGGAACTCCATATTATGTAAACAATGTTAGCCTAATATTTGGGGGCTCATTGTCTTGCATAGTATTGTGAGTGATATAATAGGTCCCCTTTCATCCTTGTTCCTATGCTTGGAGGGCAAGGATTCCATCTCTTTCTTTTCTGTCTTTCCGGGATTCACTTTTCCCTTGGTTAAGTAGTATCTATCTATTATGTGATATCCAACATACATGAAAATTTTGGTTTTCATTGAGGATCTATGTCCTTGATTATAACCTATTTCATTGTTTTACATTGGGTTTCCATGGTTGATAAATCTCCCACCTTGGAAATTAAATAGTGTGCTATCCCTCATAAGGGATACTTTTTTACTTCTCACATGATATCTCTTTATATAATTTGATATATCCCTTCCTTTCACCCCTAGGGGGAAAGGTATTTTTATTGTTCCTCTATCTAAGGATCTAATTTCCTTAGCTTAGTGGCATTTGTTTATCATATAACATTATTTCCTTATAAAGATGCATGTTTTTTTACTATGGATTCCATCTTATATGGGAGCTGATTGTCCTAGGTCATCACCTCTTCTTTATTTTTCAAACTATGCTCTTGATAAACTCTTTCCCTTGCTTTGGTTAGAGTTTGACTCCTTCATTCTGACATTCCTCCTCCTCTTCATCACAGGGGGCTAGATGATTAAATCTTGGGTCCCTCTTTTCTTTAGAAGATGACATTTTTGTCCTAAGCACTCCTCTATGGTGGGGGTCTTGATGATAAGATCTCTTCCTATTTCAGGATCATTTTTCCATATATGACATATCCATTTCATGATTATATATGTTCTTAGCGGTAAGGTTCAATACTCTTTGCTAAGGATATATTGTATATTGTTGTTAAACTAGATATCTCCTTACCTTGTGAAGTAGGTATCCTCTTTCTTTTCCTTATCCTGCCTAGTGGGTAGTCATGATAATGAGGGGGCATATATAGGGTCTCCCTTATACTATATTTTACATTTACATTTTACAACATGCTAAATCCTTGAAAGGTAATGCACATAAGTTGCTAAATCCTGAAGAGACACGCATTTTTATTTTTATTTTTATTTTTTGTTAAATCCTCGTAAGGTAACACACATAAGTTGCTAAATCCTGCAGAGGTACACATTTTTAAATTTTACAATATGCTAGATCCTTGGAAGGTAATGCACATAAGTTTCTAAATCTTGAAAAGACACACATTTTATATTTGCCATAGTGATACAAGAATGTGGATCTATGGATATTTCAAAAGTTGTCAGAAGATGCATTACAATTAAAAAGCACAGTTTATGGGTGACCCTATTGGGCTCTCCCTCCTTGGTGATTCATGGTAAGGTGGGAATCTTACTAGGTGAGGTAATAACTATCTCTTTTCTCTATTTTTCTTTCATTCTTGTAGGATTATATCATGAAGCTATGTTATCTATAGTGTTGCTCTTGTCTTACTTATGTAATCATGTGTGTTTTCTATGATTGATTTCTCTTTACTTCTAGGAGCTCATGTCCTTGAATTAGTGATGTTCTACCTTGTTGTGATCCACCATAGTCTTTCTTCTAACTTTACCACGAGTATGTTCGATTTCCATACTCCCGCTAATGTGGGGGCTTAATGTATCATCTTAAAAAGGAAGCACATCCATGTTAAGAAAATTTAGCCCTCCTTAGGGGTTTTTTTTCACCACCATCATATTCTCCCCTCATTTGTGCATCCTCTCCTTCTTATATGCATGTTTAGGACCCTGATTGGGCCTCTCCTAGCACCTTCTATCCCATCTGGCATGTTTTCCAGGGGTCCTGACCCCCTGGGTCAAGGTCAAACTCAACCTTGACCTAGGTCATGGATGACCTCAACCTTGACCAATTTCAAGGACAACCTCAACCTTGAACTAGGTCCCCCTTTCAAATTTGGAAGTCTGTCGGCTGTCGAAGGTCATTAAAAATTAATTTCCCGCTTCTTGTTTGGCTGTTTTGGGTTCCGAAGCAGAAAATATTAAATTATATTTAATATAGGTCCTCTTTTTGGGGCATGGGTCCAATTAAAATTTAGTTCTCCTATGTCAGCCTCTCTAGAATATTGTGCCCTAGTTTCATATCAAAAGAAGCCCTCTCCTCTCATTTTCTCTAACTATCAAGCACTAAGTCCCTCTAAGTGAAGAACCAAGGAAGTATGATCAAGTGCCTCTAAAGAAGTCATCAAGAAAAAAGATTCAAGCATCCGTTGTTCTATATGTTCTCAAAATTTCAAAGTGTTCAAGTCTTCCACTCAAGCATTCAAGTTCTCTGTTGAAGATCAAGGATTCAAGCCTCCAAGCCTTTAAAAGGATTTGGTTCAAACATTCAAGATTCATCATTCAAGCACTAGATCTATCCATCATGGTGGTGTGATCTTCCTTCAATATCCTTTGTGCATCCTCAAACACTCATTCATTCTCCCTTCAAGGTGGATTCCAAGCATACAATCATGGAGGTTTATGGTTTCTACTTGAGTCCAAGATTTCATATTTACATACTTTCTTACATTCAAAATACAGCTGCATATCTATTGAGTATCATAGCTTCATTATTAGATTTACTTGTACTACTTTCTAGAATTCTTTATTTCATTATTGATTTCAAGGTCAATTCCTAAATTGAGGTTTGAATAAGGAAAACCCCCACAACAAACAAACCATTTTTCTTGCAGGTGCAGGTTTGGAACAATAGATTGGGACGGAGATTTGGATACCCTTTTTGGAAAACTTTCAGAATCCAAAAAAAGAATTTTAGTCTGATACGTTTTAGGCCCATTGTGACCTAGGGAGGAATAATAAATTCTAGGAAATGATGACATTGAATTTAGGGTACAAATCAGAACTATCTCAGAATAGAAAAAGATTTATGGGTTTTGTCTGTCTCTGCATTTCTATTCTAGATTCGGTTCCAGATTTTCCTGAAACTCAACACAAGCTTCAGAAAACAAGATTCTTTGGATCTACAATATTTCAAGGTTAGTTCATTTCTCCTATTCAATTAAATTAAGGTTTTCAATATATCTAAATATATTTACATTCAAATTAATCAATCAAACCCGAGTGCTTAAGATATTCCTTCCTTATTCTCGTTTCCAAATGCTTGATTCATTTATGCATTAATCCTTCCTTTTGGGTTAATCACCTTGGATATTTCATTTACATATCCAAGGATAGAAGGAGAGAATCTTATTTACCCCCATTAAATATTTAAATGTAAGGGATCTTATGTTAAATGAACACACCACCAAAACCACCATCATTTTATCCTTTAAAATAGTGAAGGAGGGGCCCAGGAAAGTTTTGCAGCTATTTATAAGGTGATGCCCTAAGTGAGCCAATGATGCATGGCTAGGGATCACCAGTAGTTGAAAATAAATTTGGAAGGATTGAAAGCATTAATTTATTCAATCAAGGGCTTTGGATAGGTAGTAGGGTGAGTGAAGGAACCCTAACTCAGTGGAGGAGTTTGGGTGTGATGTTTTGCTAGCCAAGAAAATCAATTTCTTGAGAAGACAGTGAAAAGGTCCTAAAACACTAAATTTTAGGCATGATTATAGGAGGTACTGTATGGACACCTCTAGAAGCCAAGACCTAGAAAATCCTTAGGTTCTTGATAAATTGTATCAGGATATGGTACTATTTTTCTGATTTGTTAAGGATTTTTACAAGTTATTGCAGAAATGGAGCCTAACTAGGCCTAATGCTAGTAGCCCTCCTTTGGGTGTAATTGGCTTGGAATTTGGAACTCATTTCATTTTTCAATCCAAAATTAGTTTGTGGACATTGTAATTGGTCCCATAAACTATCTTGAAGACTACCTCTCCATATGGAAGAATTTGTACTCTATTTGGATCAGTTTGTGCAAATGGAGCAAGAAAGGCCATTGGAAGCTTAGGAAGAGCTATGGTGAGTTTGTGTTCTACATTGTTGATGTTTACTTGTTGAAAGGATTAGGATCTTGTGAGGAGAATCCTACAGAGAATAGGGTTAGTTGAAGAACCCTATTAGGTCAGTGAGTGACCTAGGAGCCCCTAGAGGAGAACTAGGAAAAAGAAAGACTAGTGTTACATCAACAACCCACTCGACTATTTGTGGATTCTTTCTAAGACCACCCTAGGCTCCAGGATTTTATAGCTTTTAGGTCTTAAAGTTGTTCGTACACTAGATTTCTACCAAACCCCTATTTTCATGGGTTTTTAGGGCATGAAGTCCAGTCAAGTTTCTTTTCTTTCTCTAATTTCTCTAATGGCCTCCTATAATATTCTCCTTGCATAGAAATATCAAGGACACATGCCCCTACACCACTCCACCATTTATTGGCTCAAAACAATCCATCTAGAAAGCTCTCTTACTTCTGTTCTATTCAAGATCCTTGCAAGAATACCCTTGTACTCACCTAGGGATCGATGGTAAAATTAGCTCCCATGCACATACAACCTCTAAAAGACATATTTACACTAATTACATAGTCCCCTACTTGATTACAAGAGGCCATTTAAGTTCAACCATGGGAACTCAAGTGGGACACATCTTTACATGACTGGCTTTGAACAAACCAACAAACCAGCGAGACTAAAGAATTTACAAAACAAGTATCAAAATTGCCAAACCTATCAAAATAACACCACATAGATTAATTAAAAGAGAAATGAAAAAGTCTCAATGGATTAATTCAATCCATTAAAGTTCTGGCTGAAGGCTCGGTCAGAAAATACAATCTAAATCTTTTCTTTTCAAAACATAGTGCGTACAATTTCACTTCCAACCCCTAGATTAGGGTTTGTCTAGGCTTATATAATATATTCCCACATGTTTGGACCCCTAGATTTCTATTATAACACCATTAAATCACTTTTCTAGTTTTTAGGAAGTGTTGTGATGACAACTTTGCAAAGTTGCAAGGTGGTCATGAGCAAATTTTACAACTTTTGCTCGTTTCATGTTCTACTAACCTAATTTGATCCATTTGACTCTAGATCATTCCATTAGACCCTAAAACAATTAAAAACATAAAAATAAAAAATGCCACTACTTTTTGGAGTCTTGGTCAACCTTTGACCCATATTGGCTTTCAAGGACTTAAACATTAGAGCCTAATTGAATAGACAAAAGACAAGACTCTAAAAATTCTTACCTCAACACACACACACACACAAACACATGTTAGTAATAACTGAAGGGGGGGGGGGGTGAATCAGTGGCCTCAAAAATCAATCCTTAAGTCAACCCTTAAAACTTATTACCACTTTTAAGCCTCTAGTTATACTCATTCCTACAAGATGAATGCCTTGAAATACTTATATCAAATTACTACTTGTCGGATCTCTTTGTAAATCCTTCTTCTATATGTTTACTGATAAGATGTCTTTCTATTTAGCGAAACACAATAATAACTAGTGTATACTGATCAATCTAGAATAGCTTATGTGAAATGCAAAATAATAAAGCAATGAAACATAAACACATAACACATGGATTTTTAACGTGGAAACCCTGTTAAGGGAAAAACCACTGGGACCAGTACCCCAAATTTTCACTCTTTTGAAGTGAGCTCAGTTAAGAGCCAACCTTGTTAAAGGTTACAAATACACTGTTAGGTGTAACGTTGTTAGAGGATTTAAAAGATAGTTTGTAACATAGTATCTGGCATCGAATGCTACCATCCTTGATAAAACACTCACTTGGCCTATCAATAGGTATCGAGCATATCCAATGCTACTTTCAATGATCAAAAATTTTTATACTACTTGTGATGTATCTCAATTGTAAAATACTTTTAAGTCCTTCTCAGTTTAGAGACTCGATGATTCAATGGTTAAGCTGAAACACTAAAGTGATCTGTTCACACATACAACTTGAATTGCAGATTTTCAGATATATTGTAAGTGCATTACCTCTTTGATCAATATAATAAATTCAATACCTTTACTCCAAAATGTTCTTCTCTATGATGCTGCATCACTATTTGTTGGTGTCTACAGAATCTAGTTCTTTCCTCAGCTTGTTGATCAGGTTTGAATGAAGACTTTCTTCTCCTTCAGAATCTCTTCAGCATCTATTCTCTTTTCTCTTCACCCCAAAATTTGTAATGAATTGGGTTGTCTCTTTATAGACATGATTCACCATTTCTTGGATTTCTTGATCTTGGTGTGATCCACAATTCTTTCCAATTAGATTTAAAGCAAAACTCCAGTTTTATCTCGTAGAGATCTTCTTTCCAACTAGACAAAGCAACTTTAAATCATTTACTTATCTCTGGATTTATCTTGTTGATTAAAACAAGGGTAAGTATCAGTTAAGTCTATTTATAGGTTTTCACAACTAAGAATTTTGTCATTTCTGAACTCTCTATTCTATTAGTCAACACTTTAGTTAGTAATCGGTGATAACTGACTGTTTTGTCAGTGTGACTTCAGTTGTCTTCGGGATCTCCATCCATCAGGCAACACTGTAATTTTGTACATTGTTGTTACACTGTGCTTTGCTTGTTGGACAACACTGCTACTTTTCTCATTGGTAATGTTGTGCATTTGCACATAGGGTAACACTGTGACTTTGCTCTTTTGCTTTGTCCATCAGTGTGCACTCCATCAGTCTATACAGTCACTTTGTGAATACTTGACTTATAGGCATTACTGATAGCATATCCTTTGATTCATCGGTCCTTTTAAGTCTTTGGCAGTATGTCCATGACCATACTGATTACATCAAGTTGACATCAATGACAATACAATACATTAACTAATTTAATGCCTTGCATGATCATCAACTTAACATATTCAAACATTCAATCAGTTATAGTTCATCAATCTCCCCCTTTGGCATTGATGGAAACACACTACATTATCACACTATATTATCACTAATAAAATATGAAATATAATAGTTGAATTTCATCAAAGTACCAATCTTATGTACTATAGCCGATACAAATATCTGGTCATCGGTAAGCTTCTCAAAGCTTAGATTAGATTCTTGCATCTTTCTCTCTGTCTTCAATCCCTTCACTAGATAGATGTAGAATATTTCTTTCTTTGATGTGATGTGTTCTTCTCTTCTGTCAAACTCTCTCCCTTTCACTATTCTCCTTTCTTTGATGTCTCTTGTGAGCATTTATTTCTTTGTATGTACTCTCCCTTTCTTATTACATCTCTCCATTTGGATAATGTGATGGATATAATCTCTCTTTGATTTATAATATCTTCTTAAGGGATATGATATCTCCCTGAGTGGTAATGGATCCTTGAGGTGATAATGGATATAATCTCTCCCTTTGAAAATAATGTCAAACAAATATTTTTTATAGTAGTTCCAAACAAATCCTTTCTATCTATAATATACTCCTATTGGAAAGATTACTACAATGTAGACAATTTTTATTTTATCATTGATGTCAAACCTTAACTGGTGAGACTATTGTTGTATGTTTGAGTACCTTATCCATTGATTGAAGAAGATTTGAAAAGAATGGGATAACAAGAAGACCAAGGAAATGGTTGAGTTATGAGTATACACCAGGGTACTTGATCATTTGGCACTTTGGCAGACTGATATGTTATTTATCTAGCACTGACATTTCACTAGAAGGTCAATGCTGAGCAAAGAAAAGTTGATGCCGAGAAAAGCAAAAGGTGATGCCGAGCACTAGTGAAATGCTGAGGGAGACAGTGAAATGTTGAGGAACAATATTTTGATTATTGATGAGATTTGAGATCTATGGCCGACATAGTTGATTTTATTCGGATATACATTATTAATTAAGATTGGTCCATATTCATTTAATGCACGGGAAACTATTATTAGCACATGGATTCAATGGTTAATTAATGACTGTATTGGAGGAATAAATTAAATGTAAAGATGGAAAGATCCATTGGATTTGACCTAACCTAAGATCTATGATCTTGATCAAGGAGAAAAAGATTTATCTGACCTAGATGAAGAGGTATAATATAACCTACTGTGGTTATTGTTATTGTATCCAAGTGTAAGGAGAAGTTGAATGCAAAAGTGTTGCATGGTTAATTGACTGATTGGAAAGACCTAGCAGAGAAGGCTGAATATAGAAGAAGAGAGAGATTGCTTGATGGATTTACAAAAAGATCTACAATTTGAGATGAATATGGAGGCCACTCAATGAATTGGCATTAGAGATGAAACTGGATTTGGATTTGCAAATTAAGTTGTATGTATTAGATCACACCTACTGATTACTTTCTAACCATTGTATCAGCTCAAATCCTTTAACCCGGTTGACCTAATAGTCATTGTATAAATCCTTTGAACAAGGTGACATTTAGATTGGAATGTTCTAAGTCCTTTGACAAGGCCACTCCTAACAGGGTGATTAAATCCTTTAACCAGGTCACATTTGACAGTGTGTTTTGTAACCTTTAACAGGGTTGGCTCCTCACAGGGCATCACTTTAGAAAAGTGAAATTTTGGTAGCATGTTACTGGTGGTTTTTACCATATTGGGTTTGCACGTTAAATCATGGTATCAAAATGTGTGAATGTTATTGTTGTGTTTTATTGTTAAGTTTCTGCAAGCTTATTTCATTAGCACAGTAAAATGTACACTTTTATTGTTTATTACTGCCAAGCAGATCTGAGTTGTTGAAGTTGATTGAAAGTTTTATATGGGCACATCTAGACCCGAGGATAACTGATTCACCCCCCCTATTAGTTATTCTAAATTCATATTAACAATTGATATCAGAGCTTTGTTCTCTTGAAAAGTTTGAAGGTACTTGGAGATAAATATCAAGATGTATAAAAGGGATGGACCGAAGATCAACAAGTAAAACTTTCCTGCATGGAAAATTTTGATGAAACTTCACTTGGTTGGTATTGGTGATTCTGCTAAATGACATACTGAAATAGAATATGTAGCCCCTACTAGAGTTCTGAATGTTGCACAACTAAGAGAGAAGCATGAACATAATCAAGCAATCTTGAAACTTGCATCATCTCTGAACTATCATGAATTTGAGGACATCAAAGATTGTACAAGTGAAAATCAGATGTAGGATGCCCTTTCAACCATCTATGGAGGTGATACGGATGTACTGAGAGCCAAATCTGAAAGCTTGAGAGGTAAGTTTGATGACTTAAAAATGCAAGAAGGAGAAAATATAGTGCAATACTATGATAGGATAAAAGAAGTTGAAAATGCTATTAGAGGAGCTAAGGGATTCATTGATGAAGATACTATTATGAGCAAGGTACTGAGAACACTTCTTCCTATTTATGCTATTAGAGCATCTAGAATTCAAGAACTGAGATGTTGTAAGGCCTACCCCAGCATGACATAGATTAGCACTATCTTTCACTTGTGTGTTCTCTTGTCAAAACTAATTTTGTGAGAGTTGGACTTTTGGGATATATGTAACACTTTAAGGATTGTTGAAACCTTTACTTGTAAACAACACCTGAATATGTAATCAGGGAATCTATATAATACTCTATGTTTGAGATGCAGATTTACATTTAGGACTTAGTTTTGATGATTCAATATATTGGGTTAGTATGTGGATGTCAGATAATATCAGTATGCAGATTTATTAAGAGTTATGTTTATGCATATAGATTAGGTGCAGATATTGTTTAAGTTAAATGAATCATCGATGCAAATATGAGTGAATGTGTGTTCAATTTACATTATGTATCTTGATATGTTTAAAGTATTGATTAATTGGACCTACTGATGTGTGCAATGAGTGTGTAGGAAAGTTGACCATGGTACTAATCAGGGATTCAGGAACGAACCTATGTGAAAACTGTGATGCTAAGGCCATGTCTATATAAAGAGAAATGGACCTCATTGTATTATATTTTTATTCATAAAAGTGTGGTGTATGATTGTAATTTATTTAATTAATTAAATGTGTAATAAGTCATGCTCATGTGAAATTGTTGTGTCACTTGACACATGGGCACTCTATGTGTTGGCATGGCTAGTAAATGTGACTAGCATAGGCTTAGCTTTACCCAAGAGTTACCTAGTATAGTCCCAATGCTTACCCTAAGGTTTAGGAAGATAAGATTGAGATGAGATTGAGTCAAGGAAGATGAGGATGAGTCAAGAGAGATTAGATTGAGTCTTGAAGGT
>MU224968.1:2252345-2271612 GCA_018584345.1 Thuja plicata
CTTAATTAAAGTTGAAATCTTATATGAAAATTGGTTGACCTTGAGCATTTAGAGTTCACTTTTGCATGGTAGGAAATAATTTTTAGACTTTGAGTCTGATACACTTTGAAGGGGCGCATGTTTGGTTCATTTTTTAAACAACTTATGTTTTTAAGACTTTTCATAATAGGACATAATTGATGAAAATATTTATTTTCATTATTTGAATAAGTCAAAATATTATCCAAAACTAGTAAATTGGAGTTATTTTTAAGGCTTTGATCACCTTGGTCATCAATTTCATGTATGTGGTTGGAACTTTAGCTAGTGAAAGTCAATGTCACTACTTCAAACTCCTACTATCCATAATATACTTGAAGGTTATTTTAGAACATCATTGCCACAAACCCTTATTGGATTATGACTTCACCTATGATCAAGCTTAGAAAATATTGTTAAGCCCTTCATTCGGTCAAAGATTTTTAAAGGAGTAATAATCATTCATTTAGCTAGTCTTTGTTGGGTGATTAATTATTAAGTCATTTTTGTTTTGATGACTAATTATTAGTGATTAATTATTTAGTCATTTTAGTTGTGATTTTATCCGATGACCAAATTGGTCATTTATTTAGTTATTTATATTTGTAGAACATGATTAGTTTTAGTCACGTGACTAAAAAAATGGTAGAACATGATCAGTTTTAGTCACGTGACTAAAATTCTTAGTCACGTGACTAAAAGTTTTAGTCACCTGGTCATTTATTTGCCAAATTCTACTAGTGCTTGTTGAGTGTTTCACAAATGAACACTTCTGGTTACAGAGTTGAATTCCATCAAAGGAAAACAAAGATCTATGATGCCAATGGAGAATTAGTTGGAGGTGGTGAGCAAACAAAAGGTAACTTGTTCTATCTAGATTTAGCTAAAGAGACATGCTTGCTTGCACAATATAATGATGTTTGGTTATGGCATAAGAGGCTATGTTATGTTAACTTTGTTAACTTGGTAAGCATAAGTAAATTGAAAAAGGTTAGAGGGATGCCTAAGTTAAAGAAACCTGAGAATGCAATGTGTAAGCAATGGTAGCTGGGAAAAATGACTAAATCTAGTTTTAAAAGCAAAACTCATACTTCTGAGAATATTTTGGAATTAGTTCATATTGACCTTTGTGGACCTATTCGTGAGAAAGTTACTATGGAGACAAATATTTTATTCTATTTTTAGATGACTACTCTAGGATGATGACTGTTATGTTTCTCAAAGAAAAATCTGATGCATTTCAGTTATTTAAGTGGTACTTGGAAAAAGTTGAAAAGGAAATAGGTAAGAGTCTAAAATGTCTGAGATCTAACAGAGGAGGAGAGTTTATTTCTAATGAGTTTAAGAGGTTCTACAATGATCATGGGATAAAAAGATAGATGTCAGCACCTAGGACACCGCCATAGAATGGTATAGTTGAAAGAAGAAATTGATCTATCATGGACTGTGCTAGAACAATAATGATGAGGAAAAATGTTGCACATAAATATTGGAGAGAAGCTATAAGTACAACTGTTTATACCCTGAACAAAGTACAAGTCAAGAAAGGTACAAATTCTACACCTTATGAGTTATGGTTTGGATATGAACCTAATGTAAGTTATGTTAAAGTCTTTGGGAGCAAATGTTTTATACTGAAGGATAATAGAAATGGTAAACTTGATGCTAAAGGAGAAGAAGGCATATTTCTTGGATATTCTACTAAGAGTAAGGCATACAAATGTTTGAATTCTAACACTAAAAAAATTGTGGAAAGTGCAAATGTTAGAATTGATGAATATGCAGAAAGAAATGAAGCTGAAAGCATGATTGAGCCTGAAAGTTATAGATCATTCACATATCCAAAAGAATAGGATTCTATTGAAACTGAAAATGAATTTTCTGAGCGACATTTTGCACCTGCCGAGACACAGAATGATATTGTCTGGCAACAGGAAGTGACTACCAAGCTATCTGATGGAGATGCCGAGTCAGAGTTTCACCCTGAACTGGACTTGAACGATCAAAATGAAGCTGAGAAAGAGCCTACTTTGGAAAAATATGTAAGAAGGCTCCATAAACCTGATCAAATCATAGGAGCAAAGAATTCTACAGTTATGAAAAGAGGCAAATTAAGAGAAGACACATGTTTGTTATGTGATTTTGAACCTAAGACAATAAAAGATGCTTTGGACAATGAAGACTGGAGTCAAGCCATGAATGAAGAGATAGACCAAATTGAAAAGAACAAGACATGGACACTAGTACCTAGACTTGACAACAAAAATGTAATTGGTACAAAGTGGGTATTCAGAAACAAGTTGAATGAATGTGGAGATGTAACAAAGAATAAAGAAAGACTGGTATGCAAAGGTTATGCACAAGACGAAGGAATTGACTATGGAGAGACATTTGCCCCAGTTGCAATATTGGAGGGTGTGAGAACTCTACTTGCGTATGCAGCCTACAAAGGATTTAAAGTCTATCAAATGGATGTTAAATTTGCATTTCTAAATGTGATACTAGAAGAAGAAGTAAATATTGAACAAGCTGATGGATTTTCTGACCCAAGTAAGAGGAACATGTTTTGGAGACTGCACAAGGTGTTATATGGACTGAAGCAAGCACCAAGAGCATGGTATGAAAGATTGCATAATTATTTGATGAAGATTGGATTTTCAAGAACTAATGACAACAACAATTTATATTTGAAGACAGAGCAAGGTAAAGGAATTTTATTGGCTGAAATTTTTGTGGATGACATCATATTCAGTGGACAAGATATGATATGTAAAATATTTTCAAAAGAGATGCAAACTGAATTTGAAATGTCTATGTTTGGTGAGTTAAAAATCTTTGTTGGAATACAAATACATGAAATGAAGAATGGTATCTATATTACACAATCAAAATATATCAAAGAGATACTAAACATTTTTTGTATGGAAGAATCAAAACCAGTGAGTACACCCATGGCTACTGGATAGAAGTTGACAAAGAATGATGATACAAAACAGGTAAATCAAACACTATACAGATCAATGATTGGTAAGCTGCAATATGTTGTACACATTATACCTGATATTACATTAGCAGTTGGAATTGTTGCTATATTTTCTGCTAATACAAAAGAGACACATAATGGCAGTGAAAAGAATTCTGAGATATTTGAAAGGTACAAAAAACTATGGCCTATATTACAAAAGGAATGACAAGTTTGAACTCAGAGTCTATACTGATTCTGACTGGGGTGGTAATGTTGATGATAGAAAAATCACCACAGGAGGAGCATTTCTTTTAGGGAAAAGATTAGTTTCCTGGACAAGCAAGAAACAAAATTGCACCTCACAATCTATAGCTGAAGTTGAGTATGTGGTAGCAACAGTTAACTGTTCAAACATTGTGTGGTTGAAGATACTACTAAAAGGTATGAAGGACAAGATCACAGAACCAATTGTCATATATTGTGATAACATGATTGCCACAAATATTTCTAAAAATTCTGTAATGCACTCTAAGACAAAACATATAGCTATCAAGTATCATTACTTGAGGGAGCTAGTACAAAAGAAAGAAGTGAGACTGAAATATGTGAACACTAAAGAACAGTTTGCAAAAATATTTACAAAAGGATAACCCAAGGATGCTCATGAGTATATAAGAGGTAAATTGGGGGTAATTCTCCTAGCAAAGGTAAACAAGTGCTGAATGGTACTGTTGCATCAAATATTTTAATCAGAACACTTGACACATTGATGCACAGTAGGTCACATTTTTAGGATGCTGCCTAAAAACTGTGAAGTGGAAAACCAGAACAAAAAAGTAAATCAGTCATACAAAAATATGATAGGAATTATATGATACAAAGATTAGAATATAAGAATCTGCATGATGAAGATGTCAACATCTTTGGCATTGTTGTCAAAGAGGGAGATTATTGCTAAAATAACAGGTAACAACAGATAAAAGGGAGATATTACTGAAAGAGGGAGCTGAATAGTAACAACCAATGTCAGTGTGATTATAGACACAAAGGGAGTCAGAATGAAGCTAAAGACATTAATGAATATTTGTTCATATCAGGAACACAGGCACTTTTTGGATTGTATGGTAACTTTGGTTGAAAATTATTATTTTATAGTTTAGTCTTGCCATCAATACCAAAGAGGGAGATTGTTGGAAAGATTGCTACAATGTAGACAATTGTTATTTTTTCATTGATGTCAAACCTTAACTGGTGAGGCTAGTGCTGTATGTTTGAGTACTTTATCCATTGATTGATGAAGATTTGAAAAGAATGGGATAATAAGAAGACCAAGGAAATGGTTGAGTTATGAGTATACGATAGGGTACTTGATCATTTGGCACTTTGTTAGAGTGATACATTGTTTATCTAGCACTGACAGTTCACTGGAAGGTCAATGCTGAGCAAAAAAAATTCGATACCAAGCAAAGAAAAAGGTGATTCTAAGAAAATAAAAGATGATGTCGAGTGCCACTGAAATGCTGAGGGAGACAGTGAAATGCCGAGGAACAATATTTTGATTATTGATGAGATTTGAGATCTATGGCCAACATAGTTGATTTTATTGGGATATACATTATTAATTATGATTGGTCCATATTCATTTAATGCATGGGAAACCGTTATTAGTGCATGGATTCAATTGTTAATTAATGAATGTATTGAAGGAATAAATTAAATGTAAAGATCGAAAGATCTATTGGATCTGACCTAACCTAAGATCTACGATCTTGATCAAGTAGAAAAATATTTATTTGACCTAGATGAAGAGGTATAATATAACCTACTATGGTTATTTTTATTGTATCCAAGTGTAAGGAGAAGTTGAATGCAAAAGTGTTGCATGGTTAATTGACTGATTAGCAAGACCTAGTAGAGAAGGCTAAGTAGAGAAGCAGAGAGAGATTGCTTGATAGATTTCCAAGAAGATCTAAAGTTTGAGATGAAAATGGAGGCCACTCAGTGAATTAGCATTACAACTGAAATTGGATTTGGAATTGCAAAGTAATTTGTATGTATCAGATCACACCTGTTGATTAATTTCTAACCATTGTATCATTACAAATCCTTTAACCCGGTTGACCTAATAGTCATTGTATAAATCCTTTGAATAAGGTAACATTCAGATTGGAATGTTCTAATTCCTCTGATAAGGCCACTCCTAACAGGGTGATTAAATCCTTTAAGCAGGTCACATTTAACAGTGTGTTTTGTAACCTTTAACAGGGTTGGCTCCTCACAGGGCATCACTTCAGAAGAGTGAAATTTGCGTAGTGTGTTACTGGTAGTTTTTCCCATATTGGTTTTCCACGTTAAATCATGGTGTCAAAATGTGTGAATGTTAATTATTGTGTTTTACTGTTAAGTTTCTACAAGCTTATTTCATTAGCACAATAAACTGCACACTTTTATTGTTTATTACTGCCGAGTAGATTTGAGTTTTTGAAGTTCATTTAAAGTTTTATATGGGCACATCTAGACCTGAGGATAACTAATTCACCACTTCTCTCAGTTATTCTGAATTCATATTAACAACTGCTTGAATTTCCCAATTCATCGATAATATAATGACTCTAGTGTTCAGAGTAGATAAATACCTTGTTGTGTATAGATTTATCTTTGAAGTCCATTTCTTTGTGCTTGCGTCAACATGAATGATATTCTAATAATATGCAGTCTGAAGCAACCTTCTAGTTATTTTACTGACTAGTAGATAATGGTCTGACCCCTAGTCTCTTTCTCAAGTACTCAAATGCATCCTTAGGCAGTGGCTTTGTGAAGATATCAACTAATTTTTACTTAAATTGCACATACTCAAGTATCACCTCCTTTGATTGAACTTTCTCTCTTAAATAATGATACTTGATGGAAATATGCTTTGTTTTAGCATGCATGACTAGATTCTTGGAAATGTTTATTGCACTGGTGTTATTACAGTAGATAATTACTGGTTCAAGAATTTTCATATGCATACCTTCCAGTAACTATTTGATCTATGCAATATTTGAGTAGTTTGTAGCAGCAACAATATACTCTACTTTTACAGTAGACAGAGAGAAGCATCCTTGCTTCTTGCTCATCCATGTGACAATTATGTCACCCATAAAGAATTCTCCTTGATTTATGTTCTTCCAATCATCAATATTTCCATCTTAATCAGCGTCGGTAAAAACCTTAAGTTCAAGTTTGCCTTCTCTTCTATACCATAAGCCATATTCCTTGGTATTCTTCAAATATCGTAGGATTCTTTTCACAGCTGTCATATGTGATTCCCTAGGATTAGAAAAAAATCTTGTAACTATTCTACTGTGTGTGCAATATCTAGTCTAGTATGTACAACATACATGAGTTTTCCAATCATTGATCTATACAAATTTTGATTTACCTCTGATGACTTTTCCTCCTTTTTCAGCTTACATCTAATTGCCATCAGTGTTCCAACTAGTTTAGAATCCTCCATCTTGAATATTTTCAGCACTTCCTTGATGTATTTGGATTGTGTAATTAAAATACCTCCATCTTGTTGCATGATCTGCACACCAAGAAAGAACTTGATCTCTCCAAACATAGAAATCTCAAAATCTTTTCTCATTTCATGTGCAAATGATTTGCATAGCATATCATTGCCTCAAAATATTATGTCATCAACAAATATCTTAGCAATCAAAATGTTAGCATCAGTATCTTCCTTCAAATAAAGATTACTATTTTCACTAGTCCTTACAAATCTAATACTTATAAGATAGGGATGAAGTCTTTCATACAAGGCTTGGGGTGCTTTTTTCAATCCATACAATGCTTTGTGTAGTCTATATACCATGTTCCTCTTTTCTGGATCAACAAACCCTTCTGGTTTCTCAATGTATACCTCTTCTTCAAGTATTCCATTTAGGAATGCAGACTTGACATCCATTTGGTATACCTTGAATCCTTTATATGCAGAATAAGCAAGTAATATTCTCACTCCTTCTAGCCTAGCAATGGGTGCAAAGGTCTCTCCATATTCAACCCCTTCTTCTTGTGCATACCCCTTGCATACTAGTCTTGCTTTATTTCTGGTGACTTCTCCATTCTCATTCAGTTTATTCCTGAATATCCCTTTTGTACCGATGACATTCTTTCCATATGGTCTCGGTAGAAGTGTCCATGTCTTTTTTTTCTCTATCTTCCCAATCTCTACATTCATAGCACTTATCCATTCATCATTATCAAGTGCATCTTTGACAGATTTTGGCTCAAAGTCACAAATTAGACATCTTGTGTTTAGAGACTTACTTTTGGTTCTCATACTAGCCTTTTTATCTCCTATGATCTGGTTCTATGGAAGGTTTGTTCTAACATATCTAGAAAGTACATGTTCAACTCTTTTTCTATGATCTTGATCATCATTATGTCCTTCATTCTATTCACCATCACTTGGTACATCATCTTGAGCAATATCTTGATTGTCAGTATTTGCAGCCTGATGCTCGGGTGCAATGATCTATTGGGTAGAGTGTCAGGTTCCTCATTGCAAACAAACATGTAGTAGTCCTCTGGTTCTTTCTTGCTTTCCTTTTAATTCTTCTCTACAAATTCATCTATCTTTACATTTGCACTTTCAACAATTTTGTTAGAGGCTTTATTGAGACATTTATAAGCCTTGCTCTTGGTGAAATACCCTACAAAGATTCCTTCATCACTCTTCGAGTCAAGTTTTCCATTTCTATCATCTTTTAAGATATAAAATTGACTATCAAAAATTTTGAAGTAACTTACATTTGGTGTGTATCCATACCATAGTTTATAAGGTGTCTTCTTGGTGTCTTTCTTCAATTTTACTCTGTTCAATGTGTAAATAGAAGTACTGACAACTTCCCTGTAGAAGATTTGGGTGATCTCTTTCTCTATCATTACTGTCTTTGCACAATCAACTATGGATCTATTCACACAATCAACTATGGATTTGTTCCTTCTTTCAACAATTACATTTTGATGTGGTGTTCTCAGTGCAGAGACCTGTCTTTTGATTCCATGCTCATTACAAAAGTTAGTGAATTTATATGAAATAAATTCCCCTCCTCTATCCGATCTTAAGCATTTCAATTCTTTACCACTTTGTTTCTCTACCATTTCTTTGTACCATTTAAGCATCTTGAATGCTTCTAATTTATCTTTTAGAAACATGGTTGTCATCATTATAGAGTAATCATCAACAAAGAGAATAAAATATCTATCACCATAATAACTCTTTTTCCTCATGGGTCCACATAAATCATTATGGAGTAATTCTAGAATGACATTAGATATATGGGTTTTGCTTTTGAAACTAGACTTTTTCATCTTACCTTTTTGACAATTCTTACACATGATATTGTCGGGCTTAGTCATCGTCGGTAAGCCTCTTATATTTCTTTTTCTTCTTATCTTTGTCATGTTTTCAAATTTCACATCACATAATATTCTGTGCCACAACCATACATCTTCATTTCTATCCATTAAGCAAGTGGTGTTAGTATCATTCAGATAGAATAAGTTATCTTTTGTCTTCTCACCAGTTCTAATCAGATTTCCTGATTCATTGAAGATATTTTCCTTCTTATTTTCAAATGCTACTCTGTGACCCAAATTATTCAACCAAGAAACACTCAATAGATTATAATTCAATCCTTTCACCCAATAAGCATTTTCATATTTTATCAGGTTATTCAACATTATAGTTCCTCTACCTTCAACTAGACAAGGTGTATCATTACCCATTCTTACTGATCCACCATTGTAGTATTCAAAAGTCTCAAACTTTTGTTTGTCACCGGTCATATGGTGAGTGCAGCCACTATCTATGATCCAAACACCATTTTTACTAACTTTAGATAT
This sequence comes from Thuja plicata, assembly GCA_018584345.1. Lineage (NCBI taxonomy): Eukaryota > Viridiplantae > Streptophyta > Pinopsida > Cupressales > Cupressaceae > Thuja > Thuja plicata. The sequence continues at coordinate 2,261,224 of MU224968.1, forward strand.
GAGTACAGGTTCTACATGCCTTTCTTCATCATCATCTGAATCATCTTTTACTGCTACAAACACCATCTTGATGTCTTCATCAGATTTGGTGTCTGTGTCATCATCTTTGCATTTATCTAGGTAACTGGCCTTCTTTCCTTTGCCCTTGTAGTCTCCGGTATCTCTTCTTTCTTATTGTTGGTTGCTTCTGTAATCACCTATGTCAAACTTCTTTTCAAATGACCTCTCATTACTTCTGTCATCTTTTCTTTTGTTAGGACATCTTGTAGCAAAGTGTCAAATTTGTTTACAATTAAAACAAACAAGTGGTAATTTACCTTTTTATTTACCTTTGCCTCTTTGCATTCTTCTAGCCATAAGTACTTCAATTTCATAAGGATATTCTTATTCACTTTCACTATCACTATCTTTTCTCATAGTGTGTTTATGACTTGATTTGCTTATTCTCAAAGATGATTTAAATGCAGACTCTATGTTTGGTAAGACACTATTATTAAAGTTATTCATCTCAAATGAAATCAGTCTTCCAATCAAACTGTCTAGAGTAACACTGTTGATTTCTACTGCTCTCATTTCATGTATGGCAAATACTCTAATAGCATAAGTAGGCAGTAAGGTTCTTAGAATTTTACTTACCAATGTATCTTCTTCTAGGACACCTCCAACTCCTCAGATAGCATTGACTACCTCTTTGATTCTTGTGTTGTACTGTGTGATGTTTTCACCTTCTTTCATTTTGAGATCATCAAAATTTCCTCTAAGGCTTTCTGCATTGGCTCTCAAAACATTTTTATCACCACCATGTACAAGAATCAATTTGTCCCACATCTTCTTTGCAGTCTTATAGGCTTTGACATGTTGAAATTCAGCATCGGAGAGTGAGGAAGCAAGCTCTATCATCATGCACTTGTGCTCATGCTTCTCTCTCATTTGTTCAACTGTGGGTGCTCATGTGGGAAACACATATTTAGTATCTAAGTATTGAGTAACATCATTTCCAATACCTAATAAGTGGTTTCTTATTCTACTTTTCCATCAAGCAAAATTGTCTTTGTTCAACTTGGGCACATCTCGTATGTTCATCTTGTGATATTTAGCTTAGGTATTGAAACCCTCCTTCTAAGCACACAAGATCTGATACTAATTGTTAGTAATAACTGAGAGAGGGGGGGGTGAATCAGTGGCCTCAAAAATTAATCCTTAAATCAGCCCTTAAAACTTATTACCAGTTTTAAGTGTCTAGTTATGCTCAGTCCTACAAGATGAATGTCTTGAAATAATTATATCATATAATGACTTGTCATATTCCTTTGTAAATCCTTTTTCTGTACGTTTACCGATAAGCAGTCTTTCTATTTATTGAAACAAAGTAAACAACTAGTATATACTAATCAATCCAAAATAGCTTATGTTAAATGAAAAACAATAAAGCAATGAAACATAAACACATAACACATGGATTTTTAATGTTGAAACCTTGTTAAGCGAAAAACCACTGGGACCGGTACCCCAAATTTCCACTTTTCTGAAGTGAGCTCAGTTAAGAGCCAACCCTATTAAAGGTTACAAACACATTTTTAGGTATGACCTTGTTAGAGGATTTAAAAGATAGTTTTTTCACTTAGTATCTGGCATCTAATTCTACCATCCTTGATCAAACACTCACTTGGCCTGTCAATAGGTATCGGGCATATCCAATGCTACTTTATATGATTAAATTTTTTGATACTCCTTGGGATGTATCTCAATTGAAAAAGACTCTTAAGTCCTTCTTGGTTAAGAGACTTGATGCTTGAATGGTTAAACTGAAACACTAAAGTGGTCTGTTCACACATACAGTTTGAATTGAAGATTTTGGGATCTATTGTAAGTGAATTACCTCTTTGATCAATATAATAAATTCAATACCTTTGCTCCACACTATTCTTCTCTGTGATGTTGTCTCATTGTTCGTCGGTGTCTGCAGAATCTAGCTCTTTCCTCCACTTGTTGATCAGGTTTGAATGAAGACTTTCTTCTCCTTCAGAATCTCTTCAGCATCTATTCTCTTTTCTCTTCACCCCACAATTCCTAATGAATTGGGTTGTCTCTTTATAGACATGATTCACCATTTCTTGGCTTTCTTGAGCTTGGCATGATCCATAATTCTTGCCAATTAGATTTAAAGAAAAACTCCAATTTTATCTTGTAGAGATCTTCTTGCCAACTTGAAAAAGCATATTTAAAACAATTACTTATCTCTGGCTTTATCTTGTCAATTAAAAAAATGATAAGTATCAATTAATTCTATTTATAGCTCTTGACAGCTAATCATTTTTTCATTTCTGAACTCTCTATTCTGTCGATCAATACTTCAGTTAGTCATCGGTGATAACTGACTATTCTGTAGGTGTGACTTCAGTTGTCTTTGGGATCTCCATCCATCGTGCAACACTATAATTCTATCCATTGGGTTACACTGTGCTTTTCTCATCAGGAAACACAATGGCTCTACTCATCAGTATTGTTGTGTATTTTCTCGTCAAGTAACACTATGAGTTTGCTCTTTTGCTTTGTCCATCGGTGTGCACTGCGTCGGCATATATAGTAACTTTGTGAATACTTGACTTATATGCATTACTGATAGCATAGCCTTTGATTCATCATTTTTTTTAATTCTTTGGTAGTATGTCCATGACCATATAGATTATATCAAGTTGACATTAATTACAATATAACACATTAATTGATTTAAAGCCTTTCATGATCATCAACTTAACATCTTCAAACATTAAATTAGTTATAGTTCATCAACACACACACACACACACACACACACACACCAAATCAACATTGGGACTTTATCCTTAGTCCTTATTACCTTGTTGGTTGGCTAAAACCACCTAAAATCAAACATTTGCAAAGATCTTCCATGAGACCTTAAGGTTCTCCCGCACCATGGTCCTAATAGAAAACACTTTCTTATACCTTTATTTGATTATTGGAAGCTTCATCTTCCACTTAGTCACAACAAAACCCATTTGGTCGCACAAACTATCATCCTCCAGTAGCAATCAAAAGATGTATTCTAGTCTAAAGACCAAAATCTCCACTCATAATTTTATCCATGCACAATAATTCCAGAAACATTCTCTAGTGATAATTCAACAAAGTCCTTCACAACCTAAAAGTTCTCACCAAATCTTCTCTATGTTTCTACAAGTGTAACATCTCATAATGAAGCTAACGAACCATTATTTTTTGTATTCATCCTTTAAGTAATCATATGTTTTCCATAATTCATTCAACTCTGTATCAATATTTTAATTCTTCCACTAAAATTGTCAACACCAATAAGTGACTGAAGATAATAGCTTTAAATGTCTAAAATTTCCTTTATGCAATTGTTTGTTTCATTGATCATCTTGGATAGTCTTTATTTAGCATCAATATACGTATTCTTAATATATTATCTCATTATGTAGTAATCTACACCATATTTCAATATCCTTCCTTCCAAAAACTTTACCAAATCAACCAGTAGAACACCTAATATATCAAAATAAATATAGTCTTATTGAATAAGTGACCAGTCAACACATCCTCAATCTTTGTACTTCTTGCCAAAGAGAACCCAAATTACAATCCACCTAGTTTGTAAAACTCACCATCTTCTAACATAGATTGAACCACATTAGAATCCATAGAGCATAATTCTGATGGAGAAACTACATCCTTTTCTACCTCTTCATCTTTCCTTTCCTTTAATTCTTTCTCATCCTCATCCTTTTCTTCTTCATCCTCAGAAATGGTAACAATCTCTTTTCCTTTCTCACAGATCTTTATCCTCTTAGGTACTAGAAGGGAACCCTGATAACAACATCCAAATCCTTCTAAATGGAGGAGGAACCCTCCTTATCATAACTGACAGAAACAACACTACAAACAACCAAACTAGAACCAATATTTATCTGCAATGATGTAAAAATAACCTGCAAGCATCTTCTTTATTTTCTAGACACCCTAGTTATCTATAAATTTGTTTACTAATAGGAATGTCATTCCTCCACTCTATGTTTTCTCTACCCAGTATAGACCTTAAGAAATAAAACGTCAAATTCACAACCAAAGATCCAAATCAAAATCCATAACCCTCATCTACTAACATTTTGAAATTCTCAAGAAAATTATTCAATAACAATTTAAAAAAATTAAATTGAACATTATCCCTAACCATTTTATAAGAAATATAAACCACCATAGCCAAAGTGAAACTATCAAAATTTTAAATTTTAATTTTAAGAGAATACCATAGGTAACATACCTCACCACCATATCACCAAGAGTAATTATCAAGAGTGCACACTGATCATAATCGATACCAATCAACCCCTTCCCTTCATTATACTTTATCATCTTTTTTCTTGGAATCTATCCAGCATTTTAGAACCCATTGATATCCTTAATTAATTCATTTCTTACTACATAGGGTTTATCCAAATCCAAATTTCTATCTCAAAAATGACTCAGCAAAAACTTTATAAGTTCCTTGTCATTGAACTAGAGAAATTTCCCCCAAATATCCAAACCAATATTATGAGCTCTCTGCAAGAATTCTATAGACAATCCTCTTTCCATCCATCTAATCCTCCTATGATCATATAAATTTAATTCTTCCTTCTTCAAAATTCCTAAAAAAGCAACACTAGTACCATGAATCATCAATTTCGACTACATAATTGCACTCGAGTAATCTTATTCAACCTTTCTCTCAAGTTTAGCTAAAACTCTAATTTTTCATTTTGCAATAGTGCCAAATGATTTCAAAAATTATTCTTTATAATCTGCACCATATTGTAGTAATCTGCACCATATTGCAACAATCTTCCTTCCACAAACTTTACCAAATCAAGCAGTAGAACGCCTAATATATCAAAATAAATATATTCTTATTGAATAAGTGACTAGTCAACACATCCTCAATCTTTGTACTACTTTCCAAAGAGAACCCAGATTACAATCCACCTAGTTTGTAAAACTCACCATCTTCTAACATAGATTGAACCACATTAGAATCCATAGAGCCAAATTTTGATGGTGAAACTACATCCTTTTCTACCTCTTGTTCTTTCCTTTCCTTTAATTCTTTCTCATCCTCATCCTTTTCTTCTTCATCCTCAGAAATGGTAACAATCTCTTTTCCTTTCTCATTGATCTTTATCCTCTTAGGTACTAAAAGGGAACCCCTGATAACAACATCCAAATCCTTCTGAATGGAGGAGGAACCCTCCTTATCATAACTGACAGAAACAACACTACAAACAACCAAACTAGAACCAATATTCATTTGCAATGATGTAAAAATAACTTGCAAGCATCTTCTTTGTTTTCTAGACAACCTAGATATCTATAAATTTGTTTACTAATAGGAATGTCATTTCTCCACTCTATGTTTTCTCTACCCAGTATAGACCTTAAGAAATAAAACATCAAATTCACAACCAAAGATCCAAATCAAAATCCATAACCCTCATCTACTAACATTTTGAAATTCTCAAGAAAATTATTCAATAACAATTTAAACAAATTAAATTGAACATTCTCCCTAACCATTTTATAAGAAATATAAACCACCATATCCAAAGTGAAACTATCAAAATTTTAAATTTTAATTTTAAGAGAATACCATAGGTAACATACCTCACCACCATATCACCAAGAGTATTTATCAAGAGTGCACACTGATCATAATCAATACCAATCAACCCCTTCCCTACATTATACTTTATCATCTCTTTTCCTATAATCTATCCAACATTTTAGAACCCATTGATATCCTTAATTAATTCATTTATTACTACATAGGGTTTATCCAAATCCAAGTTTCTATCTCAAAACTGACTCGGCAAAAACTTTATAAGTTCCTTGTCATTGAACTAGAGAAATTTCCCCCAAATATCCAAACCAATATTATGAGCTCTTTGCAAGAATTTTGTAGACAATCCTCTTTCCATCCATCTAATCCTCCTATGATCATATAAATTTAATTCTTCCTCCTTCAAAATTCCTAAAAAAACAACACTAGTACCACGAATCATCAATTGAGACTCCATAATTGCACTCGAGTAATCTTATTCAACCTTTCTCTCAAGCTTAGCTAAAACTCTAATTTTTCATTTTGTAATAGTGCCAAATGATTTCAAAAATTATTCTTTATAATCACGACACATTATAATTTATTTTCTAGCAAAAAATTAATTATCATTGATGCAATGTAATTGTACTTTCCACATCAATCAACCATCATATCTGTAATCATTATTTTTCAAACCATCATACTAAAGATAAGCTAGTTGTAAATGGTATAACCTCAAAGAAAGTGAAGTGACTGATATAGCATTTTAGAAAATATTCCTCAGCCAACACATACAAATTCATTACTGAAAGAGCTAGCACCTGAATCCAGTACCACAAAAATATTTTCACTAACATCTTTATTTGTCCATGTCATGTTAGTGTTATGATATTTACTTAAAATTGTAACATTATGACCATCTCTAGTATTTACTAGAGAACCACCAAATTCACACCTATTAGCATAATGACCAATATGACCACATTTGAAATAGTTGACATTCCTCTGACATGATCTCAATGTCTCAACCCTAGATTGGCATTAGTTAGCCTTGTGACCATAATTGTGACACTTATAGAAATTCCTTTGAAATAGAATATTCATTCCAGTTCTCTTAACAAAATTAGAAAATTGAATTCTACATTGATTCATTATAGGAAAATCTTATGATAACTAAAGAATTGAACCTTCTGTTCTTTCGTCGTCTTACATTCGATAGCCTTATGACAAAAATTATTGCATGTGTAACAATAATCATTAAAAGGTAAGTACCTTTGAGAATTTTGTTTCCTTACTGGATACCATCTTCAAGATATATTTGAAACCTTAACCGTGCTTTCTACCTCCTATTTTTCTTTAGATTCAACTTCCTTCTCCTTCCCTTTGTCATGCAGATTTGAACATTGACTAGTAAAACCTAATCCTTCCTTGTACTTGTGATTCTTTTGTAGGGCTGAAAGGTGATCCAAAATAGTGTGGCTGTTACAAAACTTTGCTTCATATCATATCTTTCTTAATTCCTAATCCAACCTTTCATTTTCATCTGCCTTCCTCTTGATGATTTCCTTGAGATTATTTTTATTTTTCTTCCATACATCCAAACTCTGATTAAAATTTTTCTTCAAATGTACTTTGGTCTTCTTCTAATCTTCAAAATTTTGTTTAAACTCCTCCTTGATAAATTTCTTAGTATTATTACTGTTACTCAGTTTATTTTCAAAATTTTCTATATTTTCTCTTGACTCCTATTCCTACATAGCTTCCTTGTGTCTTGCTTTGAATTTATGGATATAATCCCTCATCTTTGAGATACATATATCTACTTCTATTATATTTTCTTTCAGTTCTACATTCTTTGATTCAGTGCACTCAATGACACTTATAATTTTTTGCAAATCCTCATTTTAATAATATTCTCTTTCCATCTGTTCAAACACCTGTGATTTTCCTCTAGTGATTAAGCTATATCTGTAAGGTACTAAGCTCTGATACCAATTGTTGAACATGCCAAATATATCAGAGGGGGCATGAATCATTATTCAAATTGTTTTACTAAATTAGTAATTACTTAAACCAACCAAAAAATTATAACAGATAAACATGAAAGCACAAAACCATCAACACCATGAACACCCTAATATACATAGAAACAAAAACTTAGAAAAACAACATAGAAGATACTTCTCCTAAAATGAACATTGGTTAAGGTGATACTAGTTAAGGTGATTTTTCCAAGGGCTCACTGCTAGTTTACTCACTATAATTTGGCTCACTATCGGCTGGGATAACTACCCAATGATAAGAAAGGATAATGTCAAATATGAGTAGGCTCACTACCAATAGAAATTGTTCACTAAAAAAAATTAAAGTGATAGAATTGCATCTATCTATGCATGAAAAAAATTTAGTTTAAAGAACAATAATCATCATTAGCAAAAAACCTTTACAACATAGTATGTAAGATATTATCTCTATACCACAACAAATCTTCATTTAACTTTCTTCTTCTTGCACACTGCTACTAGATATACACCAAAATAGACTCCCAATATTTCACCTTCAGATCTCAATTTCTCACCTACATAGTCTCTCATTCACTTATACTTTTCATCACATACAAAATGATTTCTTTGTTTAAATATACATCTGATAAGATAATTACATATGTCATCCAAGCCACAAAACATGTCATCTTAAATATAAAAGATATTGCAATTATGTTTAACATTCTACCACCAATCCTTTATATACACAAGAAATATTCATACCACATTACCATAAGACCTAAGAATAGGTCACCCTTAAGATATGCATGTTACTAAAGCTAGGTAAATTATAGAACCAAAAAAACACCATGACTAGGATGATATCTTCATTAAAAGAAATTATGAACCAACTGATAGAAGAAATCTTATAGAGCCTGTCGAGAAACAAAGTATAATTGTTAAACCAAAAACATCTGATGAACTATAATAATTTCTAGGTAGAAGAGATGCCTAAAATAACTAGGTAAGCACAGTAGTTGATGGGTACCAACAGAAATAGAAACCACTGAAACATGCTAGTGTACCAAAAGATGTATTCCATCAGTAGAAACATGTACCCTTGATACCATACATCAAAATTTCATGTACAAAATATATTCTACATGCATAACCAAAATATTGATGTCTGACCAACATCCACAACCATCAAATGACATTACCAAAAACCAACAGATACTGCCAAGTAACCGGTATGGAGGTTTTGATATCAATGACAATAATACCAACATCTTCTCAATAAACTCAATACTTTCTACCTTGGATTTTGTTTCAGCTTCAACTTCCCTATCCTTTCCTTTGTCCTTCAGATCTAAAAATTCATTGGTAAAACCTAATCCTTCCTTATCCTTGTGACTCATATGCAAGGCTAATAACTAATCCAAAATAGTAATTATATTAAAAAAATTCACTTCAGATCTCATCTTCCTTAATTCCTAATCCTTTCTTTCATTTTTATCTGACTTTATCTTAATGATTTCCTTGAAATTCTCTTTAGATTGCTTCTATTCTTCTATACTCTAGTAAAAGGTGTTCTTAAGATCTCCTTGTATCTTCTTCCAATCTTCTAACTTCTTCTTAAACTCTGTTTGATAGATTCTTCATTATTTTTACTATCACTCATCTTATTTTCCAAATCCACAAGCTTTTCTCATGATTCTTTTAATTCCCGACTAACTTCCTTGTGCCTTTCTTTTAACAACTAGATCAGATCCCTCAACTTTGAGATACATGCCTTCGGTTTCTTTAGGTTTTCTTTCAACTCATCTTTCTCTGATTCAGCACACTCAATGTTGCTCATCATGATTTTTCAATCTTCATCATAATAGTTGAAAAACATGAATAACTGAGAGGGAGTGGGGGGCAGTGAATCAATTATTCCAAAACACTTAAATAAATTTTTTAGAACCGATAAGAACATAAAACATTCAAAAATAAAAATCAATATGAAACCATGAAAATAATGAGCACTAGAACACCATAATTTATGTGGAAACCCAAATTGGGAAAAATCAAAGAGAAGCTAATTCTGCTAAATATAAACATAGGTACATGTGACACTAGATAAGGCTTTTTTTACAAGGGCTCATTGATGTTTGATTCACAATCGATTGGGCTAACTACCCAGAAAATAGAGGCTAACTAGCGATATAGTTAGGCTCACTACCAATACAAAAATGTTTTATTGATAAAATGTGAACTTGCAATATTGCATCTGTCTAGGTTTAATATAGTTCCCATTGAGAGAAAAGTAATCACTACCAGAAGAAAATATGGTATTGACCTTATACTAGCATATACAAAACCTCTGCAAAATAGTATGTAAGACCTTCTATATATAACACAACAAATCTTCACTTAAAATTTTTCTTCTTACACACCGCTACCAGATATACACCAAAATAGATTCACAAGTTATATCACCTTTAGATCTCCACTATTCTCCTACATACATACACTCTCTCATCAGATACAAAAAGATCTCTCTCTCTCTCTCTCTCTCTCTCTCTCTCTGATGCAGGAGCATCCTAGGTGTAAGGGCAATCTTGCATCACCCAAAAATATTTCTGTTTTCTTTTCAATACGGGCTACCTTGTGCAGAGCTGCTATTTATGGAAACTTGCTATTTTTAGTAAGTTGGTCATACGATCTCAGAATGTTCTTATTTTTCATGTGGAGGTTCATCTCAGTCATATCAGCCTGCCAGTAAAGTTTCATGGCTAGATCAGGTCT
>MU224968.1:2279949-2330501 GCA_018584345.1 Thuja plicata
ATATATAAATAATTTTAACAATACAATAAAGGTAGGTTCCAATAAGAAATAGCTGTAAAGGTTACAATTATCAATATGAAATAGTTGTATATACACTTATGTAGTGGTTTTACACTAATGTTTACATTCAGACCAAGCATAGCTGGTAAACAGATTGAGTTGAGCTCGGGCATTGAAGAATTTTTGTGTTGACCGAGTTCACTCGGGCATTTTAGTCTTGGTCGGGCATTCAGTTGCAACTGACTAACAATGATTTATATTATGTAATTAAATGGTTATATATGAGGTCAATTGTATTATGATTTATCATTTAGAGCTTATTCAAGCTGACTTGATAGGGTTTACCATGCATTTATGAAAGGTCAAGTTTTGATTGAATGTGTGGTGTTGTTATCTAAGTGTGTGGAAGTGAAAAGGTAGAAGTGTGGAATTCTATGACATAAAGAGTGAAGGAGAAATCAGATGGGATAATGATTAAGTACAGAGCACTCAGAGCTACAATATAATATCTGATCAGCAAGGATCTAGTTATAATCAAGAAGAGATATGAATCAACAAAGACAGTTGCTTACACCTACAGGTCAATCCATTGTTAATTTCAAACAATTGTAGAAGTGATCAAAATATCTTAACAGAGTAGACTTAGCAGTCTTTTGTAAATCCTCTCACAAGGTAGCATTTCTAGATTGAAGTGTTGAAGACCTCTGACAAGTCCACTCCTCACAGGGTGATTAAATCCATTAACAAGGTCATACCTAACAGTGTGTTATTGTAACCTTTAATAGGGTTGGATCCTAAAAGGGTTCACTTCAGAAGAGTGAAAAATAATAACTAGTTACATTGGTGGTTTTTTCCATATTGGGTTTCCACATTAAATTTTAGTGTCAGATGTGTAATTGTTACTTGTTTTATGCTTTATGTTTTTGTAAATCTCTAAGTATAATTGCATTAAAGATTTCTTTGACACTCGAGTTACAGAAGGAACACCCAAGCTACAGAAACCCGAGTAACAATATTAAAGTATTGAAGACATCTAAGGGACAAAGGATTTGTTTTGAAGTAATTTATTCACCCCTCCCCTCTCAGTTACCTTATCTCATTTCCAAAAATTGGTATCAGAGCTTCAAGTGCTTTTAGGAAAGGTTTCAAGGCCTAAGCTAAAGATCAGAGATGTCTTACATAAGGGAGATCCCAAAGCTAAACGAAGACAATTTCCTAGCATGGTAGGAACTGATGAAGCTACATCTATCTACTATTGGAGATGTTAGTTTACAATTCGTAGAGACCAAATATGTTGCACCAACAGGGACTATGACTATGGAACAAATGATGGAATGAAAACTTCATAACATAATGATGATTGACATAGCTTCTTCACTCAACTATTCAGAATTTGATGAAGTCAAGGACTGCCCTATAGCTCATGATATGTGGAAGAAATTGCATGACATTCATGCAGGTGATGAAAATATAAAGACAGCTAAAGCATAAAGTATAAGAGGACAATTTGACCAGATGAAAATGAAAGAAGGAGAAGATATCACAAAATACCGTGAAAGAATCAAGAAGATTGTAAGTGCCATCAAAGTAGCAGGTGGACTAATTGAAGATACTATAGTAGTCATCAAGGTACTCAAACCTTTACTTCCTATCTATGCTATTAGAGTTTCATTCATTCAAGAAATTAGGTGCAACAAATACATTAATCTAGATACATTAGTGGGAAGACTTACAACCTTTGAGATGGACAATTTTGACAACTATTCTCCTAGCTCTAGAACTCTTGACTCTACACTCAAAGCTAAATTTAATCTTGGTAAGAAGGATAGATGCTCTAAAGGAAAGCAGATTGAAAGTGACAGCGATGATGAATATGATGATGAAGTTCTTGAAATCATTGAAGCACTGTTTGCAAGAAGAGTTGCAAAAGGAAAATACAGAGGAAAGATACCGTTGATTTTTTTCTCTTGCAATGAGGTTGGTCATATTGTTGCAAACTGTCCAAACAAGGAAGACAAGGATGAGAGGAAGTTTAAAAAATTTAAAGGCAAGAAATATTTCAATAACCACAAAAGCTATAAGGATAAAGGCAAGAAGTCTTGTTATATTTCAAAATATTTTGATAGTGATGATGAAGAAGAAATGGTTTATATTGCCATTAAGGATGAGTTAGATGAGGAAGATGAAAAGACTGCAATTTTCTCACACATCAATAAAAATGATACTTGGATAATTTATAGTGGTTGTTCTCATCACATGACTGGTGATAAGACAAAGTTTGAACATCTTGAACACTATGATGGTGGAAGTGTCAGTTTTGGAAATGCTGAACCTTGCCCCATAAAAGGAAAAGGTTGCATTGTTCTGATAGAGGGAATCAAATTCCATAATTCTTATTGGGTTGAAGGATTAATGAGAAATCTACTCAGTGTAGCACAACTTAACAACATTGGCTTCAAGGTATAATTTATGAATGGAAAGGCCAAGCTCCTGGATGGTAAAGGGAACCTAGTTGGAACTGGAATACAAACAAAATGTAATTTATTCTATCTTGACCTTACTGAAGGTTCATGGTTTCTTTCACAAGTAGAAGAAAGTTGGTTATGGCATAAAAGGTTGTGTCATGTGAATTTTGACAATCTGGTAAACATAAGCACAATCAAAAGAGTTAGAGGTATTCCTATCTTGAAGAAACCCGAGTTAGCAATATGGAAACAATGTCAAATTTGGAAGATGAGCAAGAATAGCTTCAAGAGAAAGAATTAAAATACTGATGAAGTCTTGGAATTGGTACATACCAATCTATGTGAACCAATTGGAACAACAAGCTATACTGGAGAAAAATATTTTATTCTGTTTGATGATGATCATTCCAAAATGAGGACTGACATTTTTCTCAGAGAGAAATCAGAAGCTTTTCAGAAATTCAAGTGGAATCTTGTAAGAGTTGAAAAAAAAAGAAAAGAAACTAAAATTCCTAAGATTTGACAGACAAGGAGAATTCATTTCAAATGAGTTCAATGAATTGTGCAATGCAAGAGAAATCACAAGACAGGTATCTACCCCTGTAACACCACAAAACAATGGAATAGCAGAAAGGAGAAACAAATCCATTATGGATTGTGCCAGAACCAATGATAACAGTAACCTGTACATCAACGAAGGTCCACAAAACAATATAATGTTAGAAAATATATTTTTTGATGACATATTATTCATTGGTTATGATGACCTATGCAAAGTATTCTCTGTAGCTGTGAGAAAAGAATTTTAGATGTCTATGTTTGGTGAGATAAAAAAATTTGTTGGTTTACAAGTACATCAAATGAAGGATGGTATCTACATTACTCAATCAAAATATATCAAGGAGATACTCAAGAAATTTGGTATGGAAGATTCCAAACATGTTGGAACAACCATGTTTACTAGACAGAAACTATCTAAGGACGATGATTCAAAAGAGGTAGATCATAACAATTACAGATCCATGATTGGAAAATTGCAATATGTTGTGCACACCAGACCTGATATTGCATTGGCAGTTGGTATTGTTACAATATTTTCAGCTAATCCCAAAGATAATCACCTAATGGAAATCAAAAGAATTATGAGATATTTGAAAGGTACTGAAGACTATGGTTTATGGTATAAGATAGGTGGAAACTTTGATTTAAAAGCATTCACTGATGCTAATTGGGCTAGAAGCGTTGATGATAGGAAGAGAACCAGTGGTGGAGCTTTCTTTCTTGGAAATAGGTTAGTGTCTTGGACTAGAAAGAAACATAATTGTATCTGTCAGTCTACAGAAGAGGCAGAATATGTTACTGCAGCAGTGAACTATTCTAACATCATATGGATTAAGAAGTTGTTGTCAGGAATGAAGGAAGAGATAAAAGAACCAGTTATTATCTACTGTTCCAACTCTAATGCCATTAACATCTCAAAGAATCCAGTGATGCACACCAAAACAAAGCATATAGCAATAAAATATCACTTCTTGAGGGAAATAGTATAGAATAGAGAAGTAAGGTTGGAATATGTAAACACCAAAGAACAAGTTGCAGACATATTCATCAAAACCTTACCAAAGGATGCATTCTTGTATCTTAGAGAAAAGATAGGGGTACTTCCCCTACTTGAAGGCCACTAAAATACAGTTTAGTGATGCATCAACTTGAGAGACAACAAAAATCTTCTAGTTGATGAAGATCTATGAGAGCCCATTGCAGATGAATTAGTACATTTAGGTACATTAAAACTTCAAAGAGGAACAATACTTGTGGAATTGGAGTCTTTGGCATCTGGTGTCAAAGAGGGGGAATTTTCTATAATACATAAGAATCATAATTAAACTAAGGACATTGTCATAGAGAGAATCAGAATGAAGCTAAGGACATTGTCAGAAGGAGAATCTGAATGAAGCTAAAGACATTAAAAAAAAATTATGTTGCTCCACAATTCTTTGTATTATGACAGGTTTTATTGCCATCTATGCCAAAGAGGGAGATTGTTGAAGACAATTATTCAATTGTGTATTGTCATTGATGTTACACATGTATATACACTTATGTAGTAGTTTTACACTAATGTATACATTCAGACTGAGCATAGTTGGTAAACAGAATGAGTTGAGTTCGGGCATTGAAGAAGTTTAGTGTTGACCGAGTTCACACAGGAATTTTAGTGTTGGTTAGGCATTCAATTGCAGCCAACTAGCAGTGATTTATATTATGTAATTAAATGGTTATATGAGGCCGACTGTATTCTGATTTAGCATTTAGAGATTATTCAAGCTAACTTGACAGGGCTCACTATGTATTTATGAAAGTTCAAGTTTGGATTGAATGCATGGTGTTGTTATGTAACTGTGTGGAAGAGAAAAGGTAGAAGTGTGAAATTCTATGACATGAAGAGTGAAGGAGAAATGAGATGGGATTCTGATTAAGTACAAAACACTCGAAGCTGTAATAGAATATCTGATCTGCAAGGATCTAGTTACAATCAAGAAGAGATCTGAATCGGCAAAGATAGTTGCTTACACCTACAAGTGAATCCATTGTTACTTTGTAGCAATTGTAGCAATGATCAAAATCTCTTAACAAAGTAGACTTAACAGTCTTTTGTAAATCCTCTCACAAGGAAGCATTTCTAGATTGAAGTGTTGAAGACCTCTAACAAGGCCACTCCTCACAGGGTGATTAAATCCTTTAACAAGTTCACACCTAACAGTGTGTTATTGTAACCTTTAACAGGGTTGACTCCTAACAGGGATAACTTGAGAAGAGTGAAAAATAGTAACTAGTTACATTGGTGGTTTTTCCCATATTGGGTTTCCATGTTAAATCTTGGTGTCATATGTGTACTTGTTACTTGTTTTATGCTTTATGTTTCTGCACTTAATCTCTAAGTATAATTGCATTAAAGATTGCTTTGATACCTGAGTTATAGAAGTAACACTCGAGCTATAGAAACCTGAGTAACAATACTAAAGTATTGAAGATGTCTAAGGGACAAAGGATTTGTTTTGAAGTAACTGATTCACCCCTCCCCTCTTAGTTACCTTATCTCATTTCCAACACTGGAACCCACTGACAACTAGCTACATAAGAGGAAGCATCAAACAAAAAAAATCTACCAATAGTAAATCAACAACAACCTAAAGGATGAAATAAGAGGATACACTAGTTGAACTAACTAAAAGATAAAGCCACACGACACTACATAGGGTTTTGAAAGGCTACCTTAACCTTTGAAGGGTTTTGACAGTCTCTCATAACTGGATAGAAATATTTTACATGGGTCCCATGATGAGAAATATAGATATCTACAATAAGATAGCCAAGGCCCATAGAGGCACATGAAAAAGTTAGATATAAAGGTTTTGAAAGGATCCACCAAAAATTAGTGATAACAACATACTCCTGGGAATAAATACACATGCACCAAAATAATCCACCTTAATAGAAGCCAAAAAAAGTGAAGTAAATCCAAGGAGGAGCCACATCTTCTTGGCAACGCACAACCCCACCTCAATCAGAGCTCCATCCACCTCAATATGACTACTAACCAAGATAGAAGAAACCAAAAATGTGGAGGCCAAACATAAAGAATGGAGAGAAGATAGGAAAAGAGCATGAACACTTAGCCAATTAAAACACCTAAACCCAAATTTCTCTACAATAACTATAGCCAAAAATAACCACTACCTACACTAGAAAAAATACAAGGTAAATGACTCCTAAAGAGGGGAGATAAGCTAGAAAGTAGTGAGAAAGATAAATCCCAACTTATCAAGACACTTACATGCCACCATAACCCATTAATCTGTTAGTTCTAAGGTTCCAAGATAATAGAGAGGAGGGGTGAATCAATTATCTAAGATATCTACAAATTTACTCTTCTTTATCTCAGAAACAACATTCACAAGTTTACTGATAGATAAGAAAATGAAACTTAATCAATAAACACAACCACCACAAAGCATGTAACACATAAAAAATATATTTTACATAGAAACTCAAATGGTTATAAACCACTATGGGAATGAAAACCCAAAAATAAATTACTCATATGAAGTACACCCTATTAGGAGCTTAACCATGTGAGGGGTTTACAAAGACACTTAGGTGCCACCTAGTAATGGGATTTTCCTTTAGCCATTTTAGGAGCTTTACCTAGTTAGGAGTAACTCTGTTAGAATATTTCAAACTCAAGTTAATGAGCGACTCTATTAAGAGATTTACAAATAAGGTCTGTTAGGATCTACCTAGTTTAGGGATTTACAATAGGAAACCTATTAGGGTCTTTTGATATGGAAAATATAAAATTATTTACTTGATCAGATCCTTTGTAACACATTCATTCACTGATCAAATTACTCTGGAATACTCTCTCTTAGAGATATCACACACAAAAAAATCCCAATATAAAAAAACTCTCTAAAAAATAGGTTTGCCATAGAATAGACTCAAACAATTAATTTTATCAAGAATAGTCAAACACATTTTGACAAACTCAGTTTTCATCCTAATAAAACATCTACCTTGATCAATGTAAACCCAACATCACCACAAATAAAGTGGGAAATGTCAACATGACAAATGGAACACACATGATTCATCACAACTTGATCACCAATGGCCAAATGAAGATCTACCATTAGTAGCTCAAGAACACTGTAACCTTTCACTCAAACAACTTCTAAAACCTCAAAAAATGCTTAACAATCATCCAAATCAGTTGTGGTCAAAACCATGAACTCAATATTGTACCAAAAACACAATCCTATTATTGTTCCACCTAACTCATCATAGATTTGATAAACCCATCAAATCACTCATTGCTAGTTACAAATTTTTTTAGCAGGTTCACTTTCCTATTTTAATCAAACATAACTTACAAAAATCAAACATTCAAAAGTTGTAATCATACATTTAGTATGTAGAGACATTCCAAAGTCTCCCTTAAGGATCACAACTGATGAAAACACTATTAACACCTTTTTTCATCCTTCTCACATACTTGGCAACACACTAAGAACACTAGGTCAATACTTGACATCAATGAAAACATAATAACTAGTCATCACAACACCAAATATGTATCATCACATCATCAGTTATGCCAACATAATCTACAAAAAATATCTTAGAAATTATCAAAGAGAAAGATAGAAGGGAAAAAGGTTTGTATCAAGGAGAGAGAAAGGAGAAAAGAGTGACTACTTTAAAGTCCATCCTCTTAAAATACTCACATATATCCACACCAAACACTCCAAATACCAATAATTTAATAACACTTGCAAAAATATACAATAACAAGGAAGAAGGAATTGAATACAAAGAGAAATGAAATAAGGGTAGGAGAACAATAATAAAAAATATCTTGAGGTGCTCACACCAAACAACCACCAACCGTACTACCTCCAAGATCCACCGAACACCTACTCCAAGGAACAAAATCATCAAGGAAAGTGATATACAACACAAAAAGAGGAGAATTGAGGGCTAAATTTGTCAAAAATACCCATCTTAATTAAAAAATCCATCCCCAACCACCTCCACAACCTAGCTTAAAAAAAATCCAAAATTCCAAAAAATTATGTCTTTTATCAATTAACTCCCACCACCTAAAAACTACAACAAGGGAACTCAACGATTTGATATGCTAAAAGCTAACAAAAATAGAGAAAAACTCCTCCATCTTGAAAAAGGCCAAAAAAAACTAAAAACACATTAGATCCCAAAGAGAGGGTATTTCCCTTAATAATTGAAACAAACAACCTAAAAATATGCTATATTTTATCCAAAGGACCAATAATTTGTAGAAGAACACCAACGACAATCCACAAATATGATCCATAGATTAATATGAGAGGATGACACAATAAAGGTTTCCAAAATCATAGAAATACCAAAATAACCTCCAAAAAGGAGGTCTAAATATATAGTTCCATGACTCCATCAAAGGTTTCTACAGCTAAGAAACTATAAGTTCCCTCAATGTCTGTCACACACCCTAACAAGAAAATAGCCATACCTAAATAAATATACAATTGTATCAACTACAAAGGGTTTACACCTAGAGCACAAGGAAATATCCATCAAAAAAATTATCCAAACATGCCCTAGTCTAGTGTACCAAAAACTAGCCACCCACTAGGGAAACACCTCTAAACCAAGGGAAAATTTACTATAAAAAACTTTAAACATGGTAGAGGAACTAAGGGAAGCTTGAAAACCCCAAAAAGCATAGACTTCCAATCAATTCACTGCAGAAAGAAACTCGACCATTGCTAAAGGGAGAGAAAACAACCCTCAGCACACCATAGTTTAAAAGGATAAAAGATTAAAAAAAAAACAAGACATTTGAGAAGTAAAACCTCTAGAAAAGAGAGCCACTGACCATGAAATATTTTTAAAAAAGAAATTATGGGCTTAAAAACACCCCAAACTACAATAACATTTAGGGAGACATATTTCCAATAGAATCTTCATCTTCAACTACCTCATGATCTACATCTCCTTCTACACATATATTGTCTCTAGAAACCCTATGAACACCTTCTCTCCCACTGTTCTCTTCCATTTAAACTCGTAAAATATTATTTTTGATTCGATCACATATTTATTAAGGCAGCCCATAATATTTTAAATGAGAGAGAGAGATGCATCACACAAAAAACATGTGGGTTCTTAAAGTACTAACAATAGATAAAAAAATATGGTAAGCATGGAATAAGTATGTCCTATAGCCCTTGCCTCTTAAAAATGCACCCTTGCTAAGTCTCTAAACATTTATTTTTGGAGAAACATGGAAACACTCTTGAGTAGTGGGATTCTCAAAGTTGGAGTGAATCTCCAAATTCTAGGTCGGTTCCTATATGATGCTCCTCCTAAACTCAATAAAAATAAAAAAATGCTTGGCTGGGAAAGGGACGAGAAAGCTTGCATAAATTGAATCTTTTAACTGAAGCTACTAAGGTGATTGACCAAGATTGATATTAGGACATGAAATGGTAAAATATAACACACTATTTTTCTGTGATACGAATTTAACTTTCACAACTTTTTACAGCATGCTCCCTACATCAATATTTCACTAAGAGACATAAGTGCACCTAGCCTAAAAATGGAAGACAATTTAACAATTAAGGAACCCCTTACACATTCATGGAACACTTAATGACCTACATAAAACATACTAATTGAAAACACAATGATAAATTCCAAGACAAAACTCCAAGGAAAAGAAAAGTATTCCACAAGTAGCTTGATCAATCAGAAAACACACACAAAAACTGTAAGAATAAGATGAAAAAGATCGAGTCACAAAAATGGCATCCAAAGTGTAATTTGTATTTCATTCCCAAAGTCAGTTACAAAATATATTCAGAAAACTACAAAAGGACTTCAAAAAGTCACTAAATGCCATAAAGTACATATGGAAGAACTCCTAGTTACAAAACATATGCAAAAAACTACAAAGGGGCTTCAAATAGTCACTAAATGTAGAAAAATACATGAGGAAGAACTCTCTCCTAAGTGATCTTGAAAATCCTTTTATACACCAAGGATTGCAACAAGGTACACATCACTTAGGGAAAAAAAAAAACTACACTTAATAACCACAATCCTAGGAAGAGCACCACCAAATAACTAATTAAAGAGAGCCAAAAAAAAGATGACTGGAGCCACAACATTTATGCAAAAAATGAAAATTGATAATTGATATGGATACAATCTTTAAAGATCTTTCTCTCATACCATTCTCCATCCACCAAATTTACAATATATTATCTTCCTCTTCTTTTAAAAATATCTGCATTTGATTTCATCTTCTTTATTTCTCCAGTGACTTGGTGCTCATGTCAAGATAGTTGATTCACTTAATAAATTAAGGCAATCATCTATGGTCACTTGTCTGCCACCTTTCAACAAATTGTTGGATCCAAACTCATGTTAGCATCTCGCGGCTTCACATTATTAACGTGTGACTTTCACTATAGCTTGTGATCCTGCACCAAGCCCTAATAGTCATTTTTTAAGGTCAAAAAATTCCAAAATTAACTACATCACCACTAGCAAACTTGTGCCAATTCTCATCTCCAACACCCTCACAAGATCACAACCAAGAAAAGTTAAGGAAAAGGTAACCTATGATCTTGCACCAACCCCTGATCAAAATATCTGAGACATGTGGTATAATCTCTCATCATATTGGAAAAATAATGAAACCTTTTATTTTAAACCATTGCAATGTCACCTCAAACAACTTATATAGTTTTTCATCCTTAGCTGGGTTATTCGACATGGTATTTTAATTGACGCATATCTTACCCCATGCTTTGACAAGTGGGACCTAATTGTTAACTTCTCTTTTTGAACATCTCCTTCCATTAGAATTTTCAACAAGGCTCTTATTTGAAATCATATCTTATTGAAAACTTCATTTCTTGGCCCACACGCGATCTTCCTTGAACAACTTATGCATTGTTTTTCTCTTGGCTGAGTTATTCAAGACATCCTTTTTTTGATGAATAAAAAAATAAAAGGATCAAAATTTTTTGTCCTCCTTTGAATACCTATTGTACATGTGTCACAAAATCACAACATTGCAAGGAAAGATCAAATCCTTATAAGACGACTTGTGACCTCATTGTGCCTACACCAAACATTTAGTTAGCTTTGAAAACCTAGGACACATGGAACGTCTTCTCTTGTTCAAACCTAAAATATTTAACCCTAAAAGACACTTCAAAACCCATGAAATATGAAAACTTAACTACCACAGTAACCCTAACACAAGGTTGCAACATAAAATGATGACTTGACTTCCAACTTATGACCTTTCACGAAGATCAACTTTATTGTCAGCACAACATCATGACTGTTTCATGTAACAATAGAAAACCGTAGCAACCTTGCACTGAAAAAGAACTTAACTACCTCACAATATCGCAACCCTAAAATATTTACTTTACTTAACCTCACAACCTTGTGCCTGACTGCTTAAAAGACATCGCTAGTTCGCATGAATAGAAACTTTTACCACACATGACTTGCAAACTAGAGACAAAGAAAAATATGAACTTTTGACTATAGTTGACCACCACAACATAATGCATAAACCAATAAGAGAAAACCATCTCAGATCTGATGCATTTTACTTGCAACTTGACTATAGAATTCTACTGGCCGACACAGGAAAAACCCTCCTTTCGCAAGAAAAAACATTATGATACCAACCTCAAAGGAAAAAACTCAAAAACTTAGCCAATTTTTATGGCTCCAAAAAGTTGGGGGATTAAACTTTACATTCTTTGAATTAAAAAACTCTGAACTAGCTCTGTCAATTTGAGTTGATGTGAAAAAAATGTAGCAATACGACTTACTAAAAAGAAGTGGGGATAATAGAAGATTAGAATAAATACTGTAAAAGAAGGTTTCCATGATAATCCAAATCTGCAAACATGTCTAATTATATTCTACTAATCCATGATATCATCCCATATTTAGTAGCTAAAGTAAGTGCACTAAACCCTCTAAGAGTGTCGTATGCTATTGCTTCGACCAATTTTTCCTTCAATATCACAACTCTTATGTACAAGATAATAAATAAATCAATGATTTCAGTTGTAATAATATAAAAATTAATCTTTCCTCAAAATTTTAGGACTCCACCAATTAGAAATCGAGGGAAGGCCACATTATCTCATATGCAGTTATCAATAGATTCAAATTCCATATCTTTTAAAATAATAAAAAATTAAAAAAAGTTAAATTCGTTTGTAAATATATAACTCTACAACAATCTAATCATGACATCATTGTGCTATTAATTTGAGAATTTTATTCCAAATTAGAATCATTTATATGCTTTCCTATTAAAAGATCTAGGGAACACTTGCATTAAACTATTTTCAAATATCCAACCAAAAATATAATATCCTTTTCATATGGACCTATTATTTTATTTAATTAATTATCCACTTTTTTAGTCTCCTTGAGAATCCCTTGCTAAACCTTCTATGAACCTACATTTCCATGCAATGAGAATGATAAAATTGAACTATTTGTTGTGAATACTATAAATAACACATAGTTA
Source organism: Thuja plicata (assembly GCA_018584345.1). NCBI lineage: Eukaryota > Viridiplantae > Streptophyta > Pinopsida > Cupressales > Cupressaceae > Thuja > Thuja plicata. The sequence goes on from MU224968.1 coordinate 2,292,556, forward strand.
GGGATGATTATATTTACCTTACACTATCCCTTTTTCTACCATAACAACACCACAAATGATTAAATATGCCTTATTGTATCCATTTTTTCACCATAAACATGATGAACCATAACTAATTGAATGTTTGAAGATGTTAAGTTGATGATCACCAAAATATAGAAAGATAATGCAAGACATTAAATTAGTTAATGGATTGTATTGTCATTGATGTCAGCTTGATATAATCTAATTGGTTATATACAAAGTCTCAAAATACTTCAGAGAACCATAAAGCTAAAGGTTATTCTATCAGCAATGCATAAAAGTTTAGTATTCACAAAGTGACAATGGACACCGACGGACAAGTGCACACCGGTGGATAGAGAACCCCGAGAGGAAAGTCACAATGATGACCGAGAAAGAAAACTGACAAGCATTACCGACGAGTAGAATCACAATCATTACCGATGGGAAGAACCAAAGCATTACTTACGGACAAAACAAAACCATTACCAACGGATAGAAAAACAGTGTTACTCGACAGACAAACAACCCTGAAGGAGATACCCAAGGAGAACTGAAGTGTTGACCGAAAGGAGTCAAACACCGAAAGGGACTAAAGTTGAGAAATGATAAAAGACTTATCTGGAGAGAGATAAAGGAGTTAACTAGTTGTTAATATTTTTTTCATCAACAAGTTAAAGCCATATATAAGTAAGAGATTTAAAGCTATTTTGCTCCAAATGTCAAAGAGAAATCTATGGGATAAAACTGAGGTAAAGTTTTAAATCACGATTGGCTTGAATTGTAGATCAGGCCAAGAACAAGAAAGTAAAGAGCTTATAAACTGTTGAATCATGTATATAAAGAGACAATCTGTAATGCCCTGTCAAGGAGCCCTCGAGAAAAGCCGCGTGGCCCCCCCGCATTAATTTATGTGGGCTTTGTTTTAAAATTTAAAACAATGTTTTTATATTAGTTTTTTTTAAAAAAAAGATTAATTTCTTCTTTTAAATATTAGTTTATAAAGATTCTAATTCTATTTTTAAGTTTGTAATTATAAGTAAATTTTATCAATAGTTTATTCAAATATGTATTTTGATTTATTTTATTAGTCAATTTATAATATGTATTAAAATATAAATAGCTATTAATTTGTATTAGGAGTAGTATATATTATATCAATCCTATAATATGACTATTTAATAATATTTTTAATTGTTAATTTGTTTGCTATTAATTTTAATTAATATATGAATATTAATTTTAATTAATAGATGTATTATTGTTAATTTTTATTAAATATGTAATTGTTTTAATCTAAGTTAATCAATAAGGATTGTAATCTGAAGTAATTGGAGGCTATAAGTTTAGACAACTAATTGATATAATTAATGAATATTCTGACAGATTATTTAATTTCTAGAGGTAGATTTAAATGGAGTTAATGCAAATGATCTTGATTATTTTAGAATAAGTGATTATCTAAATGGGAATTATGTTTGAGTTATCTATGGATGATTATATGTTTATAGTTCATTTTTCAGTCTTTTAAGATGTTTTTGCTTCTATGCATCTGTATGGTTCCCTTTTTCTTATATGAGTTATTATGGGGACATTAGTTGACCTAGGATGTATACAGAGGCCGGGGAGAGTGTTTATTATTTTTGCTACTTTATGGCATGTGCGTTCATGTTATTACCTTAAATCGACCATGTGACCCTTTCAATCTTGTTATCATGCTTTAGGGAATCTATTGGGTTAGATGATCCTAGGACTTGAATCCAGAGGTTTTGGGATGGTACTTTCTGTATGGTTTTATTATGATGTCAACTTGTGTTTATATGGTGATGTCATAGTCCTGATTTGCTAAGACCCATCCTGGTTTGGTTTTGATGTATTTATTTGGTCCTGTGAGGATATTGTGGATGTTTTAGGGTTTTGAGAACCTATGTGCACTGAATGTATAGGATGCAATTTGAATTATGATTTATCCTTTATGATGCTTTTTGTGAACCTAGGGTAGGTTACCTAGTTGTATGATAGGAGGTGGCTTGCAATAAGTACCGAAGCCCACAAGTGGCTATCAGGATTTGCTTATTGTAAGTATTGGTAACAAGTGATAACATAATTAATCTAATTAGGATGTGCTAGATTAAACTAATAAGATTAATGCCTCACCCATGCTTGAGCACTAATATAGGCTAAGATGGAGGATGAGATGATGCTTTCCCCCTTTTGAGGTGTGGGTTTGGGCATCATTAGTGATCTTGTCTATTTGAAAGGTCATTAATGCTGTGTATGGTCACTTGGGTGCCGGAATCCCTTAAGGGATTGTCAAGACTTAACTCAAGGGTTAGACATACATGATGACACATTCCTATATACATCTTAGGTTATCCTACATGTGTTAGTTATCTCTGGTGTTGTTTGGTATTTATTGTTATGGTTTAGATTGCTTCTAGGATCTTCTTATGCATTTGAGGATGAGGTCTTGTATGCCTTATTTATATTCTTGTTGTATACCCCGTGTGATGGGCCTGTTACTATCTCCTCAGCATGGTGGGAGTGGACCTTTGGTTCCACATGGTCGGGTGGTAGTGATTCTTATTACCATTGAGATTCTGACGAATTCTTCTTCATGCTTGGATGTTCTTTGTTGTAGTTTCATCTTCCTAGTCTTTTGGAGACTTGTTCAGCTACTTGATTTGTGTATTGTACCATATGTATATATTGGTTATCATCCTTTGGAGGATGCATTGTATCATTCAGTATGTATTATTACATACCCTATGACTTTTGAAGTGGATGTTGATTAGGTAGTATACCTTATGGCATTAGATGTATATGTAATCTTGTATTATGAGATGTATGTTATTGGATTCAGATTATGTGACCTTAATGTCAGTTCTTTACATTTGTTAATCATAGATTATTATGTTTAAGTAATTCTACGTCAAGGAACCCTTGAGAAATTTTATCATGTGTGTTGTATTTCATGTATGTCATGTACTTCATTGTGTTTCTTCCGCATTGTTATCATTATTGTTTGTAAACATTTAAAAAAAAAAAAATTTCATGAACTTCATGTCATGTTTAGGTTAAGTTCTCCTGGGTTCCCTAGTGGGGAATTACACAATCTAATTCATTGTGAATGAGGGGAGTGAATAGAGAAGAGGATGCTAGAGAGAAACTTATGAAGAAAAACTTCAATCAGACCTAATCAATCAAGCTAAAAAATAGAGCTATTTTTGCAGACACCGAGAAATAGGGCCTAGCATCACCAAGCAGAAAGAAGTGGACTAAAGGTATTGAAAAGATACATTCATTAGAAAGGTATAATGAGCTTACAATAGATCTAAAAATCTACAAGTCTATAGTTGTATATGTGAACAGATCATTTACTATTTCAATTTAACCATTGGATCAGAAAGTCTCTTGACCAAGCAAGATTTAAAAATCCATTATATATTGAGAAACATACTAGGGAGTATCAAAAAGATGATCATAAAGATAACATGAGATGCCAGATACTGATTGACAAACTGCACTGGGTTTGGTCATCGAAGGTAGCATAGAGATGCTAGATATCAAGTGACAAACTATTCTATTTAAATACTCTAACAAGGTCACACCTAACAATGTGTTTGTAACCTTTAATAGGGTTGTCTCTTCACCGAGCTCACTTCAGAAGAGTGAAAATTTTGGGTTAGTGCAGTCTCAAGTGGTTTTTACCTTAACATGGTTTCCATGTTAAAAATCCACGTGTCAAATGTGTTTATGAGTCATTACTTTAGTATTTTGCATTACACATAACTAAATTTGGATTGATCGGTATACACTAATTCATTTGTTCTATTTCGGTAAATGAAAGATTGCTAATTTGTAAACAAAAAGAATAAGGTTTAAAAATGAACTTCGAGCAGTAGTTAGTTGATAAGTTTATTTCAAGGCATTCATCTTGTATGACTGAAGATAACTAGAGGCTTAATATTGTGGTACAAACTTTTTGGGTTGATTTAATGGAATAATTTTTAGGTCACTAATTCATCCCCCTCTTAGTTATTCTAACAATTGGTATCAGAGCTTGTGTGCTTAGAAAGGGAGTTTAACAACTCAAGAAAAAGATCAAAAGATGAACAAATGATATGTTCCCAAGTTGAAAAAAAGACAACTTTGGATCATGGCAAAGTAGAATAAGACTCCACCTATTAGGTATTTGAAATGATGTTGTTCAATAATTAGATACTGAATATTTTTTTCGTACAGGACCTCACACACTTGAGCAATTGAGAGAAAAGCATGAGCATAACTGCATGATAATAGAGCTTGCTTCCTCACTCTCTGATGCCGAGTTTGAAGATGTCAAAACCTGCACCTCTGCAAAGAAAATGTAGGATAAATTGAAGCTGGTACATGGAGGAGATGCTAATGTACTAAGAGCTAAGGAAAAAATTCTAAGAGGGAGGTTCAATGACCTAAGGATGAAATAAGGAGAAAATATCAATTAGTATAGTTGCAGAATCAAAGAGGTATTCATTGCTATCCGAGGAGTTGGAGGTGTACTTGAAGATGAGACAATGTTAAGTAAAATCCTAAGAACCTTACTACCTATATATTCTATTAGATTATCTTCTATACAAGAAATAAGAATAGTTGCAAATAATACTGTTACTCTAGATAGTCTGATTGCTAGACTGATTTCATTTGAGATGAATAACTTGGATAATAGTGTCTTACCATCTATAGAGTAAATCAAGTCATAAACACACTATGATGAATGATATTGAAAGTGATAGTGATGATCAAGATCTTGATGATATTGAAGCACTAATGGCCAGAAGATTGCAGAAAGGCAAAGGTAGATACAAAGGTAAATTACCACTTGTATGTTTTAATTGTAAAGAGGTTGGACACTTTGCTGCGAGATGTCCAAACACAAGAAAATATGACATAAGTAATGATGGAACATATGAAAATAAGTTTGACCAAGGTGATAACATAGATTATCGAAGCAACCAAAAATATAACAAAAGAGATACCAGAGACTAAAAGGACAAAGGAAAGAAATATTGTTACCTAGCTTAGAATAGAGATGATGATACTGAGACCAAATCTGATGAAGACATTGAGATGGTATTTGTAGCCATGAAAGATGATTCAAACAAAGAAGAAGGTATGTAGAGACTTCACTCGTATCTAACGTTAGTAAGAATGATGTCTGGGTTATAGATAGTGGCTGGACTCACCACATGACCGGTGATAAACAAAATTTTGAAACTTTTTAGTACTATAATGGGGGATCGCTAAGAATGGGTAATGAAACACCTTGTCCAGTTGAAGGTAAAGGAACCATAATGTTGAATAACCTGATCAAATGAGAAAATTCATACTCGGTAAAAGGACTTAATTATAATCTATTGAGTGTTTCATATCTCAATAACTTACGTCACCGAGTAGAATTTGAGAATAAGAAGGCAGAGATCTTCAATGAATCAGGAAGGTTGACTGGAACTGGTGAACAAACAAAATTTAACCTTTTCTATTTTGATGATATAAACACCACTTGTTTAATGGCTAGAAATGAAGACATATGGTTGTAGAATAAGAGATTATCTCATGTGATTTTTGACAAAATGATAAAGACAGACAATAAAAGGAAATTAAGAGGCTTACCGAGCATGTCTAAGCCCGAACATATCATGTGTAAGAATTGTGAAAAAAGGTTTAAGATGAAAAAGTCTAGTTTCAAGAGTAAAGCCCATACATCTAATGCCATTCTATAATTATTCCATACTGATCTATATGGACCCATGAGGACAAAGAGTTACTATGCAGATTGGTATTTCATTCTCTTTGTAGATGATTATTCTAGAATGATGATAGTTATGTTCTTAAAAGATAAATTAGAAGAATTCAAGATGTTTAAATGGTATAAGGCAATGGTATAACAAAAAAGTGGTAAGGAATTGAAATGCTTAAGATTAGGTAGAGGAGGGGAATTTATTTTAGATAAATTCACTAACTTTTGCAATGAGCATGGAATTAAAAGACAGGTTTCTCCACTGAGAACACCACAAAAAAATGATGATTGACATGAGGAGAAACAAGTCCATTGTTGATTGTGCAAGAACAATGATGATTAACAAAAGCATCACTCAAATTTTATAGAGGGAAGCTGTCAGTATTGTTGTCTACACATTGAATAGAGTACAATTGTAGAAGGACACAAACAAGACACCCTATGAGCTATGGTATGGTTACACACCCAATGTAAGTTACTTTAGAATTTTTGGTAGTCAATGTTATATTTTGAAGGATGATAGAAATGGAATTCTTGACTCCAAAAGTGAAGAAGGTATCTTTCTAGGATATTCCACCAAAAGCAAGGCGTATAAGTTTCTTAACAAGTCCTCTAACAAGATCATTGAAAGTGCACTTGTAAGAATAGATGAATTTGTAGAGAAGAATGATGAGGAAAGTAGAAAAAAACTAGAAGAATACAAGAGGTTTGTTTACAATGAAGAACATGACACTCTACCCAAGCAATAGTGTATCTATCCCAAGAAAAAAAATATTGCACTCGAGCATCAGGCTGTAATTACCAAAAATTAGGAAAATACTCAAAATGATGTTTCAAGCAATAGAGATCAGAATGAAGAAAAAAATGATGATCAAAATGATGGACAAAGAGATGAATTGAAACTTTCCAAGTATGTAAAAATACATCACCCAAAGAATCAGATCATAGGAGACAAGAAGGATGAATAAAACAAGAAGTAAGTCACTACACACCAGATGTTTAATTTGTGATTTTGAGCCTAAATCTGTTAATAATGCACTAGAAAATGAAGAATCGGTCAGTGCTATGAATGAATAAATAGAAAATATTGAGAATAACAAGACATGGACAATAGTACCGAGACTAGATGACAAGAATGTCATCGGTACCAAATGGATATTCAAAAACAAGATGAATGAGAATGGAGAAGTCACAAGAAACAAAGCAAGGTTAGTATGCAAGGGGTATGCACAAGAAAAAGGTATTTATTATGAAGAAACCTTTGCACCCATTTCTAGACTAGAAGGAGTAATAATTTACTTTTTTATGCTGCATTCAAAGGATTCAAGGTATACCAAATGGATGTCAAATCTACATTCCTAAATGGAATACTGGAAGAAGAGGTATATCTTGAACAACCAAAAGGGTTTGTTGATCCAAACAGGAGAAACATGGTATGTAGACTACATAAATCCTTGTATGGATTGAAAAAAGCATCGAAATCCTGGTATGAAAGACTTCACTCCTATCTCATAATCATTGGATTTGTAAGAACAAGTGAAAATAGAAATATGTATTTAAAAGAAGATACTGATGATAACATTTTGATTGCTGAAATATTTGTTGATGATATCATATTTGGAGGCAATGATATGTTGTGTAAATCATTTTCTAATGAGATGAGAAAAGAGTTTGAAATGTCTATATTTGGGGAGATCAAATTCTTTCTTGGTTTATAGATTCTTCAAAAAGATGCAGGCATATACATCACTCAACCCAAATACATCAGGGAAGTGCCGAAGATATTCAAGATGGAAGATTCCAAGCAAATTGTTTGAGTTTTCTTTTTTTCTTGGGGAAAAATTTCATTTTTGCGGTCTTCGATTGAATACCCCCTTTGCATGAAGGTTCATGAGGGGGTTCGTGTGAAGGGGTCTTCACTCTAAGACCCCTGTGGTGAAATTTTGGTGGGAAACTCACCATTGACATTTTACCCAACCTAGTTTTCCCAAACTAGGTAAGCTAGTTATGCAAAAAAAAATTAAATTTGAATGGTATAAAAGTAAATCCTTTTGTTTTTGTTTTTCACCAAATTGCAATAAATTAATTCACATTTTCTATTATTGATCAAATTTTACAAAAAAAAAATTTGGAGGTCAATTTGTATTTTTTTCAAAGACATCATTTTGGATAGGATAAATACCATCAAAGTAATTTTTTTATAACATTTTTTTGAAAACAAATTTTTTTCTTGCTGATCTTTTGGAAGAATTTTTTTGGAGAGTAAAAATGGGGAATAAGAAAGGAAGAAAAAGTAAATTTTATAGAAAAATGTCACCTGGTACCGAACAAAGAAATCGTGAAGCTGCATTGGCATATTATCATAAAAGTAAAGAAAGTGTGGACCTTAACCTCTAATTTTATGTACCTAAATTTTATGGACCTATATGCTTTATTTTTCTATAATTGATTCATTTTTCTACATGTAGCTCCCAATCAACATGATCAAGGTGAAGAACAAGCTCAAGTAGGAAGGTCAAGTCAAGTTGGAGAATTGCACATTGAAGAAGGGTTGAGATCACTCCCTATGGAAGCTCAAGAAATTGATGTTAGAGAATGACTAGGATCACGTGCTCCTATTGGTATGGAACATATAAATATAGTTCAAACTGTAAAGAGAAATATTAATTATAGAGACTAAGATCATTTACTTACGATGGATGTGGAGAATTTGAGATCACTTTCTAATGTTCAACCCTTAAGTATTTCTAAGAAGAGGTCAATGAATATGATAGCAAGAGAAATATTGGCTAAATTTGATAATTTTGAAACACTTGAACAAGCCCAATTACTTTCAGTTGTACTTATAAAAAAAAATTTGAAGGGGCATTAAAATTATTGGGTATAGACACACCATCAAAGAAGAGAAAAGTTGTTGACATGAAAAATGATATGATTCAAAATGTTAGGAAAGGTTTGAACTAGGTATGGAAGCAATCTCAAACTAAAGATAAGAACATTACAAAAAAATCTATGTTGACATCCATTGTAGGTAACACTATACTTCAAAAAAGAAAATATATTGAGTTTCATCTCAGATTGGTTTTAGTAGGAAAACAATATCACGACATGTTAATATGAGAATTCATTTGGATGATATCACCTTGGAAGGAAATTGGGAAATCATGTGTAGAGATCCTCGTTCTGATAGGATTGATGGAGGAATCAAGAATTTTGTCACATTATTTTAGAATCATAATACCCATCCTTCATCAAATAGTAGAGATATTATCAGACATAGAATTGCAGTAAATCAATATGAAAATCATACAAAACATTGATTGGACACAACAAAACATGAAATGTATGTGTTGTTTCATAGTTCAAATCCTAATATAAAGATTGGGAAAACATTGTTTGAAAGATTAGAAGTCATATTATGTCAGGAAAAACAAAGTGTTTAAAACTTGTTCTTGTCATTATCATATTGAATTTGATCTCCACTATCAGGTTTTTCAAAATCTTATAGAAAAGAGATGATGCAGTTGGTCAAATAAATTGCATAAAAGAAATATGTGAGACACGTGCTGATTTGACTCTTTTGTCGTTGAAAAATGAAAACATTGATGTAACATAGATAGTAAATTGAAAGATTTACTAATATATAAAAAATGAAATTTTTTTTGGGAAAGAATCCAAAAGGTTAGAATATGTTGATGAGGAGAAATTGTTGGAGTATTTATGGACAAATTTAAAAAATTAATTCAACCCTACATTCATCATGATTTTTTTGCATAGTGGCAAGCACAACAATTCCAAACACTGTGAGACAATTTCCCACTTGGAACTATTGTATCCATTTTTGATTTTGCAGAAAACTATTCCTTTGTTCATCAAAAGGAAATTCAATCATAATGCTATTTTTCAGAGCAAATTACTATTATGGTACATGTGTGTTATCTACATACACAATTAGATTTAGATGGTATTCAGAGAACATTTGAAGCAAGTGTCATCAAGAAGGAATAACATTTTTATATAAGTGATGATAAAGAGCATGTCATTCATTATGTAGAACACTTCTTCAAGATGGTTTTTGCAAATTTGAAAGAAAGGAATAAAAATTGATAAACATTATGTTTGGTCAGATGGATGTACACAATTCAAATCATTTAAACCATTTTATGCACTATTTAGATATCATCATAATGAGAACATAGCACATGTATGGAATTTATTTAAGAGTGGACATGGAAAAGGTGAACATGATCGTGTTGGAGCTTGCATCAAATGTGCTCTACAAAAGTATCAAATACATTATAAGGTAGTTCATATAAAAAATTCTCATGATGTTTTTTAATTGTGTAGGACACATTTCACATCAAATGAGAATGACACATCAAATGAGAATGAATCAAGGGGTACCACATAGAGAATTGTGGGAGATAAAAGGTATGCACATATTTTTAAATCATTGATGTGTGATATATATTTATTTTAGTGTTTAAATATTTCATTATTTGTTCAAATTATATTTATAGAACACTATATATGCATGTTTTTAGGTGTGGATAGAAGAATTATGCATAGTTGCAAGAGGATAGAAAAGGTGCAATCTTTGCATTCAGTTATGAGAACAAATTTTCATAATTGGATGTTAAACTGTAGGGACTACTCATGCTTTTATTGTCACTACATTGCTGACAATTATGAGGAATTCATCAATAAGGAACGTGAATATATAGGGTGCATGGAATCTAGTACCACTATTTTTTATTGATACATTTGATAGAGAAGAAGATGAAACCTTTGATGACATTCCTTTTATTTCTACTGATTACAATCATATCTTAGGATTGGTCAAAATTGGTAATTATATATTTCACAATATATGACATTGAGATGCATGTATAGATAGATAGATCTATAGATTTAAGTAAGTAAATGTTATGATATAACACACACACACACACACACAGTGCAGGAGATGGTTTGGTTATGATTGCTAAGCATGGAAGTGTAGGAGTTAGTTATTATTTATTGTGTTGTACTAGAGAGAGGATGAAGTTACTTGAACATAAAGAAAGTGATGGAATGTTGTTCCCATAGGTTTGCATTATTTACATAAATATATTAATCTCATTTTTAAAATTTAAAATTTCAAACTTTTAACAAATTTCAAATTATTTTTTATTAAATTTATTTCATTAAAATTTGTGACCTACCTGTTCAATTGTTTTAGAGGGAACATATTTCAAGAAAATCAAAGTAATTCAACATGGTATTCACTTTTTTTATTACCAAAAAGACAATTAGGTGTTTGAATATAGCCACCTAGTAGTTACCACCTCCCTTTGTCTCCATACAGTTAAACCTCCACATGGATGTCATAAGTGGAGACTAGATACTGAGGATCATGAGAGAATATTGCATGTTCTCCATGAAAGGTCTGAACCACTTGAGTTGTTCTAAAAAGTATAATACATGCCTATTTCTTTTTTTAGAGCCTACTTGATATCTTTGGATTAAATGGACTATACATTGTTGATATATTTCAACAGATGATGAACTATAATTTCTTGATATATTTAAGCATATGATGGACCTATTTGATGTTCAATGGTTTTAATATATAGAATTTTATGTATTCTTTTTAAATATATGCTTGTATACAAATGGTTTTATATGTATGCTTTGATGGTTCAATGATTTTTATAGATTTATTATTAGTTAAAGATCCCCTTAACACATTAGTTTGAACACTAAAATGATGAAATTAGTTTTATTACTTATGAGATGTTAGTTCTAGGATTAGTTAAATTACTTATTCTCAATGATTTAAATATATTTATATGTATAATTTTATGTACTTGAAATATATAACTTGATTAATAATGTGTTACTTGATGTACATGTATACATAATCCCCTTAAGGCATTAGTTAGGTTACTTATGACATTAGTGAACACTAAATCGAGATGATATTACTTATATTACTTATATTCTACTAGTTACATATTAACTTCTTATTTTTTATGATATTAAGTAGATCCCATTAAGACATCCCCTTAAGAACTCCCCTTAAGACATTTTTTAGATTACTAATGATATTAGTTAGATTACTTATGTATACTTTATATGTATGATTTTATGTACATGAAATATATTACTTGATTAATTTAACTAGAATAAAATCATATATGTATAACCATCCCTTAAGACCACGTCTTCAAATAAAATCATCTACTCAAATAAAATCATCTAATCAAATGAAACCTTCAAATCAAATCATCTAATCCAATCAAATCATCTAATCATATAAAACCATCTATGCATATTCTCATCTAATCAAATCAAATCTTAAACACATATGTATAAATTATCATGAGCCCCATCATAAATCTATATAATTAAAAATCATAAATCATCTAGAGATTTTTCAAGCATAAATGTTTAGCACATAAATCTTCTGTGTCTAGAAGTCTGGATAGCATATAAATATATGTCTCAAATCATAAACATAAAATAATGACATATATAATGAGTCTCAAATAAAAATATATTTGCAACATGTCCTAAACTAGGAAATGATCCAGGCACATGCAAACAGAGCGACCCTCTGACCAACTATCACGAGCATCCTCTGGCTGTGAAGCAACAATTGACACCTGCGAATTTAGTACAACAGTTAGTTATATATATAATGTAAAATGCTTGAAATATATAAATGCATGTTTAAGCTTACATATATTTAAATCTACCTGACCACTAGTAGGTGTCACATATGATAAATCTCTCTTATGAAGATGCTCTGAGCCTACACTAGAGGTAATGTGCTTTTCCTAAGTTTCATGAGCATCCTTTGGCTGTGAAGAAGAAACTAACCCCCACAAATTTAGTACAACAATTGGTTATATGCATGCATAATATATATAATCTAAAGTACTTGAAATATATAAATACATGTTACAAGTGTACACATTCATTCTTAAACATACATATATTTAAAACTTACATGACCACTAGTAGGTGTCCCATCTACTGAATCTCTCATATGAAGATGCTTCAATCCCACACTAGAGGTTATGTTTTCTAGTAACTATGCCTGAAAAATATTATACATATAAAAAACATCAATACACACATCTTCAATTAATTTTTCACTAAAGCTCCTAGAAAAGAGAAAATAAAAAATTATATACTTGGGTCTCAGGAGAAAGAGGATTATCAACGCGTTGCACCGTCATATCATCCATAAAAGCTACATCACCCACACAACCTCAAGTCATGGAAGTCTCTAGTAATGAAGAGTGTAGGGGTTTGTGTAGCTAGGAGTGGATTGCTGTAGAGTTTGAATCACCATGATGTAATAACAAATCCATAAATTATCCAATATCAGCGTCAGTGTCTACCTGACTCAACCTGTGCAACTTCTCATTAAATGTGTCTAGGCCCTAAGCTATGATGACTAATGCTCCAACCCATATGCCTGGTTCTATACATGGAGACTAATTTGTGGGTGTAGAGCACTTAACAGAGTGCTGTGAACTATGGTGTGCATGACTAGATGGTGTGTCCTGGGTTGGTGGAACTACATGACCTCGTGCAAGTCTGATGACATCTCTGACTAACTGTACCATGATCCTCTACATGTTTTCAATATAAGAATATGACTATAGGATATCCTCCAAAAAGTAAAGTACCATATCCAAATGATTATGATGTCTAGAAAGTGCTCGTATATATCATGGTGGACGAAAATCTATAGCTCTATATGCGTCATCACTAAATCTTGCAACAATACCAGATGAAGCCTTAGAAGATGATTTGGCTCAACTCCATCTATTCAAAATGTATCTGCCCACTATGCCAGAATTGATGGAGGTGGCTATAGAAGAAATCTCCCCTATCCTTTCGACTACTCACCTCTGAGAAGAAATGACCACTCTATCTGCACTAGAAACCATCGCTAGTACTAGTGCCCAAGTCCTTTGCCCCAAGAAATTGACTATGGGAATGTATGACTTGATCAACCCTACTAGATTGATCACGATCAGAAACTCTACCGTGCCCCTGACCACAATATCCAATAAGATCTAAATAGTTGACCTTGAGTCCCAAATGGAACTCAACCTACAAATGGTGGGCAAACTATAATGGAATCTTGTTTTTATTAGGATAAAAACCATGTGCTACAAGAAAACCAGGGTATATCATGCATGCAATCTGAGTCCAATATCATACCGTGTAATGTGATATGCCATCACCTTGGGATTCCCATAACAAAATGGGAAAATCTCTCATTTGATGATTTTATTAGGGACACAACTCTGGACTATCTACAAGGAAACATCACCTGATACCTTGCCTCTCAACTCTAAGAAATACTATCAATAACCTATGGTGTGAAGGAAGAGTGAGATCTCAATCTCCCAGCCATATCCTCTAAACTTCTTAATATAGTGATATAAATGTGATGCATACCTCTCCTCTATTTAGGAAAATTTGATGTTGTGTGACCTTAGGTGTCTCCTCTACACCCAAATTAGATCAAGAGACTGCTCTACACCTAAAAAATATCCTACAAATAATAATCAAATACACTATCCTCCTAGAGGATACTAAGTCTACTTAAATATGAAGTGAATATTACTTTATTTTGACACAAATAGGAACCTAAGTTCTTAAATGGGTATGGAAAGGTTCCATACAATTCAGTGATCTCCAAAAGAGATGTTTTTTTACCCTTTTAAAGAGTCTAAGAGCTTAGATTGTAATTCTGGCTTTTAAGCCTTCCTGGCTTGTAGCCATATTGAGCGGGTTTTTAAGAATTACTTTAAATACTTCCCAAAGGACCTATCAAAAAAATATTAGATCCTAAAACCATTTAAAAAGTTATGTCAAACCCCAAAATCATAGACTCCCAAACACAAAGGAAAGTACCTAATGCTTACTGTTGCACTAGACCTAATTAGGCCTAAAAGGGTTGCTTTGTCTTGGAAGCCTTCACTAGTCGAACTCATCAGGAAAGAAACCACTTGTAATGTTTGAAGGGACTGGTTAGAGACCATAATCCACCATTAGATAGAGTTTTTCCACCATCAAAGTTCTGCTACTACTTCATTCTTCTCTGGACTAAAGAAAGCACATAGAGATGCTTGGCCTATGGCTTGCAAGTAAAAATAGTAGATCCATTACCCTTCTCCCAATACTCTATAATGATATATTAAATTGACCCTAATTAAATTTCCTTGAGGGAAAAGGAATTCCCATAGTGGAAAGGAAAGTTAGGACCTGATCTCTGAAAAATACATATCCAAGAAGGGTTTCTGTGCACCCAAGAGTGATTTGCTTATACCTTTTGATTCTGATCTTAAAAACACTTCAAACCAGCTGTGTCTATTCCTTAAATCATCCTATATTTCAATTTATCCACTCAATTTATTCCTTCAATACATACCAGTCTGTACATGTTCAATTTGTAGACATAATTTAGGGAAAATAAGGAATTTTATTGATTTCCAAATTTAAACTTACATTATCTTGTCTACCACCTACCTGAAAGGGTTTATAAAAACCTTTCCCAATGGATCTAACCAATTTTCAAATTTTGTGACCATTGGGAGGCAATTGCATTATGTTTAGCAAATTTTTGTAGAAGTTTCTTAACAACATTTCTTGCTTTGTGCAACTTTTTTGCATTTCTTGCAAAAGTGTACCTTTTCCCTAATAGGACCTAAGTCTAAGATCCTGGATATCATTATTGACTTAAAAAATAATTAAAAATCCTAAGAACATATCTATACTAATCTAAACATGAAGCATGCCAATTTACCATAGTCAAAGCCCAAGGTTTATAAAGACACCAAGGATGACTAGGCCTTACAAGTTGGCTTATTAGCATTGTTTAAAAATTTGTTAAAGACCCTTAGGCATGGAGGCCCTTAGGTGAATCATTTGAAGACCTTAGAATGAGATTTGTTTTTAAAAATGGAGGAAGGTGCTCCAGTACCATACTCCCTTAGTTTGAAAACTCAAGTTCCACTTGAGAGAAATTATTGAACAAAAGTTCCATGCTTGTTAATACACTCTTCACTCATCCATGTGGCATCAATGTCAAGTAGCCAAGGCTTCCATTTAACCAAGTAGTCTTTGTAGGTCTTCTTCCTGGTTTTCTTGACAATTTTGGAGTCAATAATATTTTCCAACTAAAGTGGTTGGCTAGGTGGAAAATCCTTGATCCATTTATCCTGTGTTTCTTTAGTATCCTGCAAAGAATTATTAGATCCTACATCACCTTTAAAAGGAGTGATATCACACATGTTAAAAATAGGAGAAATAGAAATAGTTAGAGGTAAAGAAATTTCATAAGCATTGTCCCAAAATTTATGAAGTATTTGACAGGGACCAATATTTCTCATCTGCAATTTAGTGTGCCCCCTAGGTAGCCTTTCCTTGTTCAATTATGCCCATTATTGATCTCCTTCTTTTAAAGTCACATGTCTCTTCATTTTATCTTCCCATTCCTTGTAATTTGCAGTATTATGATTCAATGTATCTTTGACTTTATCATGAATTTTTTTGATCCATGCAGACATCTCTTCATCATGTGCACTAACTTTAAATTCACTTGGTAAATCTCTAAACTCCATGACTCCTTGTGAATGTATTCCATAGTTCACTTGCAATGGTGTCTTTCCTGTTGACCTATTTACTGAATCATTGAAATAAAATTATGCTTGAGGAAAGATAGCATCCCAATTTTGTCCATATTGTTTTTTTAGACACCTTAGAAGGTTGCCTAAGGACCTATTTACAACTTCAGTCTACCCATCTATTTGTGAATGGTATGCAAAACTGAATGACAAGTTTGTCCCCAACTTTTTCCAAAGGGTTCTCCAAAAATGCCCTTTGAATTTTACATCTCTATCCAAGATAAACGATGATGGAAATCCATTAATCCTAAGCACCTCCTTAAAGAACAAGTTAGCAATATCAGAAGCATCGTTAGAAACTTTATAGGGAACAAAGTGAGTCATTTTGTCAAATCTTTCAACTATAAGAAAGATGCTATCAAATCCATGTTTAGTTCTTGGAAGTCCTAGGAAAAAATACATACTCACACTGTACCATGACTTAGTTGGAATTGGGAGTGGTTTATAGACACCTTGATTGGTCCTAACTCCTTTAGCCCTTTGGCAGATTGTGCAAGTCTCAAAAAACTTTCTGATATTAGTTGGGAGCTTAGGCCAATGATAGTTTCTCCTTATGAGTTGAAGTGTCTTATTAATCCCAAAATGACCCCCTAGTGTTCCACAATGCTTCTCTTTGATCATATTTTCTCTCATGGAGCATTTAGGAATATAGAGTTGACCCCCCTTGAACAAAACACCATTCTGCAATAATTATTCTGAATAAGTAGTATTATATGCATCTGAGAGAGTAGAGAAAACCTTGTACATATCACCAAAGTCTGAATTATCCTTGTATACATTCTTGAGGGAATCAATTCCCATACTTTGGACCTATACTTCTTCAACCAAAATCACTCTTCTACTAAGAGCATCTGCAAATTTTTTTTAGGTACCTTTCTTCTTATTTAGAGAGAATGCGAATGCTTGTAGTTGTTCAACCCATTTCATGTGCCTACAACTTAACTTGTCTTGATTCTTAAGAAAACTTAATGCATGATTATCTGTAAAAAATAATAAATTCCTTTGGTAGCAAGTAGTGCCTCCATTTCTTGAGGGCTTCAACCATAGCATAAAGTTCTAGGTCATATGTATTGTACTTTTTCCAGGCTTCATTCAATTTTTTAGAGAAGAAAGCCACTTGTCTTCCATCTTGGCTAAGGATTGCACCTATGGCTAGATTACTAGCATCTGTGTCCACTGTGAACAATTTGGTGAAGGTAGGTAGTGCCAAAATGGGATATTGTGCTACTCTCCCCTTCAAATACTCAAAATCTTCATCTACTTGGGCTTTCCACTAAAATTTTGTTTTCCTACCACCCTAGATGGTGTCAAGTAAAGGTGCACAAATGTGACTGAAATTTTTGACAAACTTCCAATAAAAGGTAGCCAATCCATGAAAGCTCTTGAATTCTCCTCATGTCTTTTGTGTTGGCCAAATGAGGACAACCTCTACCTTTTTAGGATCCATTTTCAAGGTGCCCTTTGAGATGAAAAAAACCAAGAATGTTAACTCTTGTTGTGTGAATGCACATTTTTCTAGGATGATAGATAATTTATTCTCATGTAGTCTTTGGAGGTCTACTTCCAAGTGCCTCATATGTTCTTCTTTAGTTCCACTAAAGATCAAAATTTTATCCAAGTAGACCACTACAAACTTTCCTATGAAATCATGAAACACTTCATTCATTAGCCTCATGAAAATGGTAGCAGAATTACTAAGACCAAATGGCATCAAAACCCAATGGAATCAAAACCCATTCATATAATCCCTCAATGGGTTTAAATTCATTTTTCCACTCATCTCCAAGCCTTATCCTAATTTGATGATAGCCTGATTTGAGGTCCATCTTGGAAAAATAACATGCTCCTCCAAGTTGGTCTAATAGATCCTCTATTCTTGGTATAGGGAATCTATATCTTATTGTTATTTTTTTTATTTCCCTATAGTCAATGCATAGTATCCATTTCCCATCCATCTTAGGGGCTGAAAAACTTGGGACTGAATAAGGGCTAAGACTCTTTTTTATGAGGCCTTTGGTCAAAAATTCACTGATTTGTTTAGTGACATCTGCATTTTGATCAAGGGTGATTTTATATGCAGGTTTGCTAGGTAGGGAAGCACCTAGAATGAAATCTATCTGATGACATATGTCCCTCAATGGTGGTAGTTCATCTGGTGTGTCTCCTGCAACTATTTCATTATACTTCTATAGTAGACTATCTACTTCCTGATGTACCCCTTTGTGCACTATTTTTTCCTTTGGTTCAAGGACTAGGGAATATCCTACCTCTGAATCTTGAATAGTACTGATCATTCTTTGTTCTCCTACAAGAATGACTAATTTTTCTTTTAGTTTTTGTTGTTGAGGATTAGGAAGAGGGAGAAAATTTTATTTATGACCACCTTGATTGATTTGATACTTATTTGTGACTCCATCGTGTTTGGCTTGAATATCATATTGTCATGTACATCCTAAATAAAGGTGATAGGAATCCATATCTACAACATCACAAAGGATTCTATCCTTATAGTCTTTAATGGAACAATCTACCAAGATTGTTTATTTATAAGGGTTTGTTGTCCTTTTATCAACCAAGAAACATGGTAGGGATTTGGGTGGGGTACTTTCTCTAGTTTTAATTCATCTACCATCTCCCTAGATACAAGATTTTCAGTACAACTAGAATCAATAACTAACTTGCATACCTTTTGATGGCTCTTGCAGTTGGTTCTAAAGAGATTATTTCTTTCAGGAGGCTCCACTGTCATAGGTGCTTGGATCATGGTCTTCTTCATCGTGAGGCATACTCCTTCTTCTTTAGTAGAGTCTCTCACACTGTAAGCATCATCTTCTTGCACTAGGTTGGCATTCTTTTCACCTTGGTTATTCTTTCTATTTTTGTATGGACACCTATTGGTGTAGTGGCCTGTTTGATTGAAATTATAGCACTTGATTTGTTCATTGTTTCATCCTCCATTTCTACCCCTACCATTTCCTCTTCTTCCTCTGTATCCACCCCTTGAACTGATTTCTCCTTGGGTGCTCTCTTTATTTGATTATCCTTGTGGTCTATTAATTTGTCCTCTTCCTCCAAATTTTTCTCTTCCTCTATCAATCTTACCTTCTCCTCTACCACTTTATTCATTTCTTCTTCTAAACTTATCTTCTACCTTTAGTGCCAATTGATAACACTAGTTTACTATGGTAGGGCTTGTTAGGATAAGCTCAGCTTGAATTGAAATTCTTAGTCCTTGCATGTTTATAGCAAGATTTACACATTTTGGTTCAGTGAGCTTGGATTTCATCACCAATTTCTTAAATTCTTCATTATAGGTTGAGATATCCATCTCCTTTTGTCTTAGACTCATCCTTTTCTTATGAAGTTGGACTTCATAATTTTCAGGGACATAAGTTTCCCTGAGTAGGGCCACCATTCTCTTCCATGTGGTGACTGGATTCTTTCCTTTCTTCACCCTATACACTTGAGTGAAGTTCCCCCATGTGAGTGTAGAGCCTTTGAGCTTTGACTTATCAATCTTTACACTCTAGTTTTTAGGGATGGCTTGACAATCAAGAAACTATTTAGGGCATCCACCAAATCCATTGCATCATCTGGGTCCATCTTCCCATTGTATGTAGGAAACTCAAGCTTGTTACCCATGGTTCTCCTCTCCATATACTTTAGAGTTTTCATAAGTAGTCTCCAGTTTGCAGGACATTCATCTTCCTCCTTCTCAAGGGGTTCTTCTTCACTCCCTTCTTCAACATCTTTAGAGTTCCAACTTTTCCTACGAATCTCTTCCCTAAGCTCTTCCATTTGTTGTCTCATCAACTTCATCTTAGTGTCTCTTTGTTCATCATGCTTTTTCCTTTTGTCTTTGAGGTATCTTACTATCTTTGCATTGGTCATCCTTGTTGACAACCCTCCATCATCATCTCCTTCCATGGAATTTGTTTGATTTTTCCCTTAAGGATCTTTGATACTCTGATACCACATGATGCAGATGTATCCTCTATTTAGTAAAATTTGATTTGGTGTGACCTTAGGTGTCTTCTCTACACCCAAATTGGATCAAGAGAGTGCTCTACACCTTCAAAAGATCTGACAAACAATCATCAAATACACTATCCTCCTAGAGGATACTAAGTCTACTTCAATAGGATGTGACTATTACTTGATTGCGACAAAAATAGGAACCTAAGTGTTTGAATGGGGATGGAAAGGTTCCATATAATTTAGTGATCTCGAAAAGAAATGATTTTTTACCCTTTTAACGAATCTAAGAACTTAGACTGCAATTCTGGCTTTTAAGCCTTCCTGGCTTGTAGCCCTATTGAGCGAGTTTTTAATACTTAGTTTAAATACTTCCCAAAGGACCTATAAAATCAATATGAGATCTAGACACCCTTTATAGAGTTATGACAAACCCCAAAAGCATAAACTCCCAAACAAAATGAAAGTACTTAATGCTTACTATTGCATTAGACCTAATTAGGCCTAAAAGGGTTGATTTATCTTGGAATCCTTCACCAGTTGAAATACTCAAGAAATAAACCCCTTGGAATGTTTAAAGGGACCTATTAGAGAACACAATCCACCATCAGAATGATTTTGTTCACCCTTGAAGTGTTGTTGCTACTTCATTCTTCTCTAGACTGAACCAAGTACACAGAGATGCTTGGCCTAGGGCTTGCAAGTACAAACAATACATACATTCCCCTTCTTCCAAACCTCTCTAATCCTATAGTACATTAAATCTACTTTAATTTTTTTGAGTGAAAATGATTTCCCATGGTGGAAAGGCATGTTAGGCCATGATCTCATAAAACTGCCTATCGAGGAAGGGTTTCTCTATACCTGAGATGGCTTTTCTTATAAATTTTGATTCAGATCTTAAAAACACTTCAAACCAATTGCATATATTCCTTAAAAAATCCTAGACTTCAATTAATCTTCTCATTTTATTCCTTCAATCTGTACAAGTTTGTACACGTTCAATTTGTAGACAAAATTTAGGGAAAATAGGGAATTTTATTTATTTCCAAATTCAAACTTACATCATCCTATCTTCCAGTCACCTTAAACAGATTAGGAAGACCTTCACCAATGTATCTAGTCACATTTTTGAGGTTGTGGCCATTGGGAGGAAACTACATTATGTTTAGAAACTTTTTTAAAAAGTTTCTTAACAACTTTTCTTGCTTTGTGCAACCTTTTTGCATTTCTTTTAAAAGTGCACTTTTTCCCTAATAGGACCTAAATATAAGATCCTAGATATCATTATTGAATTAAAAAATAATTAAAAATCCTAAGAAAGTATTTAGACTAATCTAAACACAAAGCATGCCAATTGACCATAGTCAATACCCAAGGTTTATAACGACACCAACGGTGATTGGGCCTTACAAGTTGGCTTATTAGAAATGTTTGAAAAGTTGTTAAAGACCCTTAGGCATGAAGGCCCTTGGGTGAATCCTTTGAAGACCTTAGAAGGATATTTGTTTTGAAGAATGGAGGGAGGTTCTCCTGCACCAAAATGTCTCTATATATGTCAGGCTCAGATGTATGGATGGACTCTCTAAATTGATTCGTCTCTGCCTAAATAGTTTGAAAAATAGTCACAAGATCAGGAGGGTGAGGTACATCCTAAGCTGTTACATCATGAGTGGCCATCTATATCTAACATGTGAAAGCAAAGTGTTAACAATTAAGTACTTGATTACATGTTATCATTACATATAAAATGGAAACAAATATTTGAATATATTAAATTATACTTAATTTACAATACTATTTGAGTTCTACTTGGGTTATTAGGTGGTCCTATTCTAGGTTTTAAGGGTCCTAAGGGTTTTTAAAGAATTTTATGTCACAATAGGGGTCCTAAAGGGACCTACAATTTACTAATAGTCTTGAAGGGTCCTTGGATGTACTAATTGGTATTAATAAGTCCTATTAGGTCAATTAAGTGGTCTTAGTAGGTCTTAAGGGTCCTAAGGGTTCTTAAGGATTTCCAATAGGCCATCTGAGGTGCCTTAAAGGGTTTTACTTGGGTTCTTTAATATTTTTATGTCTCAATAAAGGTGCTAAAGGGTCCTTGGGTGTATTAAGGGTCCTCGGATGTACTAATTGGTCTTAATAGGTCATCTTAGTCCTATTAGGTCTTAAGTGGTCTTATTAGGTCTTGAGGGTCCTCAGGATTGTTAAAAACTTCTAATAGGTCATCCTAGGTTTTTTTAAAGTGTCCTACTTGTGTTATTAAAGTGTTTTATGTCATATTAGGGGTCCTAAGGTGTACTAAGGGTCCATAAGGGTCCTACAATGTATTATTTGTCCTAAATGGTCCTTGGATATACTAATTGGTATTAATATGTCGTATTACTCTAATTAGATCTTAAGGGGTCCTATTAGGTCTTAAGTGGTCATATTCTAGGTCTTAAGGGTCCTAAGGTGTTTTACCTTTCTCCAATGCATGGGGTTATTTCTGTAATGCATGGGGTTATTTTTTTAGGCTTATTTTGGCTAATTTCTAGGCCAACATGTTCTAACCCTAAAGTGGCATAATATTTAATAAATTGGCTTAGGGTTAGGGTTTTATGGATTGTATTGTTTTTCCAAGTTGTTTCTTATGGTGGTATTGACCTATAAGGGATTGCATATTTTGATAAGATTGTAATCACTAGATAATAGAAAGATTGGACTTGGTGTTTGGTGGACGTAGCCAAGAGATTGGGCGAACCACGTTAAATATTTGTATTGTGTTCTCTTATGTTTCAATTTTTTTCTCTGATATTGATTAATATTCTGCATGTAACTGTTATTTCTATCTTGTTAATCCTAACAAGTGGTATCATAATGAGGTTTTCTTCAGTTATCCTCTGCAGGAAGATCTCACAGCTAAGTGGGAGTAATGGAAGATGAGTTTAAGTTGAATTTTGAGAAGTTTAATGAGCATAACTTCCAATTGTGGAAAATGGAGATGGAGGACTATCTCTATCAGAAGGATTTATGAATACCATTGGAAGGAGAAATCAAGAAACCCATTACCATGTCTCAGGAGGATTGGGATATTCTGGATAGAAAGGCATTGGGTAGTGTTAGTAAATAGATCTACCTTCTCAGAAACAACCTACAAATGACCCTCAAAAGCCCAAAATAAGAAGACAAACTAAAATAACATTTGAATGAGTTATCATTAGATTGATAACCCTCCTCTGAATTGCAAGGTACAGTTCCCTCCTAGAAAGATTTACAGTGAATTAAATAACAGATTATGTCTTTTACCAGAAGACACGAAGGCTATGATAACATTCACCCATCACTATGGGATAAATGTGATTATGAGATTTACAAATTTAATAAGGAGAGAAAGGCCAACAAATAGCCACAAGACTATTTATTAAACCTTTTACATAATAGAGAAAATGAAAAGAATTAAATATCTTATTCTGTAAAGTATGAGTATGTGAACCGATTGATTCACAGATGTATACATATGACACAATAATACATAACTGCATTTAAAATAGGAAGAAATGGCCACATGACCAATTTCAACCCAAGAAATAAATATTCAAACCTTAGGATCTGATATATATTGATTCCTTTTTATTTCAAACACATAACAAAATAACCTTAGGATAATTTTATCTCTGTTCTTACAATCAACATACAAGAAAAATAAAACAAAATAAATTATTTTCCCTCCTTGTTACAATCCACACCATAAAATATATTATTCTCCACTGTCGTCTCGCTATTGTTAGCCAAAATAATCCCCCCTTTAATGAATGTTTGTTTGCATATTTTAAACTCTCCCAATCCTCGATGATCATTTTCAGTTATAATAACTGATTCTTAATACCTTACAAAGTTTTATAGAATAACTGCATAATCCTTATCATATGGGCCTTATCATATGACCCTTTTAATAGAAAGTACCTACAGGTGTTTGGTACATAACAATGTCTCATGTTGACAACACCGGTCATAGTTAGTTATAATTGGGTTACATGTGCCTTGTCTCGCTCTTATCCCTGAATTATGTAATGCGGGTCAATTGACACATGTCTTATTTTATCCACATCTAGCCACTTTCATTTTCCCTTCACCATCAAATTCCATCCAAGCTCTACCCATACTTCCATATATTAGATCTAATCAACACTCTATCATTTCTTCATGATGAGTGAATTAAACAAAAAACTCATCTCTTTACACACTAACATTATGTCAAATAGATGGCATAGGCTCCTGGATTTATCACTACTGCGGTAAAAGAAGACACCGCATCGATTTCTTTGGTGCTCGGTTGTGACAAGTATCAACTCTAAGTATCATGAGGTGCCCGCTTTGAGTTCAACATGACTCTTATATTTTCATCCCTTATTACTACTAATGTTGAGCCTCTATCTTCGATGTCTCCACCTGATTCTTCAAACTAACAAGTCATTTATATGAATGAATTTAAGCATTCTCAATCCCATGCCACATAAGAAAATGGAATGATGCTAGAGTAGGGTAGGGGATCACAACTTCACCACCATAAGAATTTTGGAGGTAATTTTATTTGAAATACCTCCTCTTTAATAAATCGATGGCTCTCACCAGGAATCCTTTATCAGTAGGCATGAAGCTCTCTATTACTGGATTGGGCGTGTGTTCTAAAGCATACAGGACTAGCGGGCATTTTGTCAAATAGATGACAGTCATCCTCTCATGCTTATTTTGTTGGTCTCAGACATTATGTGCCCTTGGCACTTCATGGGATCCCTATCAGTGCTTTGAGTGTTTTCTTTTTGTTGGTGCTTTCCATATTGTTTGCCAAGTAACATCGACAACCTGCTATACTAGTGTAGACACCTAAATTTAACGAGGTGTATCTTAAGCATCAAATTTATTAATCTCAGCCAATTGCCTCAAATCTCATCAAAATGCATTAAAATGCATCAAAATCAAATCAAATGAACATTTATCAAGCAAAGTGGACAAAAATCAAATTAAATCAAAGGATTAAATAATCATGAAATGAAATATTTAAATTCAAGCCTGCAAGGGATTAATCAAAATTATGCAATTGATTTTAATCAATTAATTGTATAGTTTAAATCAAAAAGGTCAAATCCAACCCATTCACCCTTACATGGATAAATTAATTAAATGATTGAATTATATAATTCCTAATTTCTTTGAGGACAACCACTCAATTTTCCCTCCATTTAAAAACACCTCAAAGCTTTTGACTCAACCAAAGCTTGATCATGACCAACTCACTCTAACCCCTACCCTTGGGAAATTGCTATAAATACAAGTAATTTTCTTTGTGTTTGGGATCCAAGAATTTCAAGAGCAAAGCATCCTTATTATAGGCAGTTTGGAGAGCATTTGAGATCTTTTGATAATATTTCAGCATTTGCATAACATTTACAGTATCATCTTTAGAAACATTTGTTGGTTTTACAGCATATCTTGGAGAATTTTGAGCTAGATTAGAGAATTTTTTATGATTTTATTCTCGTTCTAGGATTTTCCTTGAGAGAGATTAAGACTCAAAGCTCTCATAACAAATCTTAGATAGAGAACCATGAGATGTCATGGTTTTTAACTTCAATTCTTAGATTAAATAGAATTTTCTTTCCATAGAGTTGTTGTTACTAATCCTAATTTCATGAAGGTGTAGTCACACACGCAAACGGCGCCCACCGTGGGGCTTTATGTCTCATTTATAACATTTTTATCTTGATATTTTGTGTGTTTTTCATTACTCTTTATATTATTTTGCAACAAAATAGGAGAAGAGCCGCCTACGAAGTATTCAGAGCCGCCTGTGAATAGTAAAATGCCACCTACAGAGTTTATTTCATCTCCATCTTTCTTTCTTTAGCCGCCTGTGAGATAAAGTGCGCCACCTGGGAGATAAAGTGTGTCACCTATCAGATGAAGTGTGCCACCTGTGAACTTTCAAGAGCTGCGTTCCAGCAAAAGTTGACCACATTTTATACTTTCTGTGCCACCTGTCATTTTCATTTGGCCGCCTATGGATTTTCCTGAGCTGCCTATTAAGATTTAAAAGCCACTTTGAAAGTTTCTATTTATGTGTAGTAACATTTAAATGCCACTTATTAGATGTTAAATTCCACGTAGATCTTTCTTCTTTAAATCATGTTTTTAATGGTCTACGTACTATTTTGACTCTCTGTGTTTTTCTTTGCTGCTGATGAAAAATCACCCGAAAGTGCAGAAACCAAAGAAATGAGTCACAAGGCCTAGCAAAGAGGGAAGGATTAAGACTAAAAATGATAAGAAAATACATGCATCTAATATTTTAGAGCATTTATTTGAATAAGAACACCTTTATGATTATTATATTAAAGTGTTTTTTGCTTATAAAGAAAAGTATCCTACTCTTTGAATAGATTTCAATCTAAGTTCTTCAAGCTTTAACTTGACCAAATTTAATTTAAACGAGCTTTTAGGAGTGAAATGGTGAATTTATTTTCCAAGTTTTTCTTTCTTCACTTTGTTTCGATTGTGTTGACTAACTTGTTGGAGGAGCCGGAGTGGGAATGATTGCCACTAGGTGAGTTGAAATAAAGCACAAATCAATCAAAAATGCACCTATCCTTTGCTAGCTTCGTAAATGAGGTATTTATCTTATCAAGCTTGCATTGATTAAATTGTGGCATTCTTTTAAATCTAACATAATCAGGGAAATTCTTCTAATTGTCTAAATTGAACAAGCATTAGGCATATGCTCTTCACTTTTCAAAGTGAATCAAAAAGCCAAATGTGCAAAGTCAATTTAGTGCAAAGACAAGGATAAGGAATTGAACCACACATTTCAATTTTAAGAACCTCCTTGTCAACGGGTTGAAAATGAACAATTTTTTCTTGAGGTTTTTGGAATAAAGGAAGACAATAGGGATATGCTCTTCACTCTTTGAGTGAATCAGATTCCCAAACTTGTTGGACTAAGTTCAATTCTTTCTTTCCATATACATGTTAGCTAAAATAGAGCTTTAAAGGGCCTGCCTCCCAAGATTTGCCTTACGAGGACAGTGAGAGGGAATGACCCAAAGTTGGAGATATTATCTTTTGCCATGATGTCATCTGACCCACTATAAATAAATGCACTTTACCTTAATCAAAAAGTGACTAAACCTCATACAAGATATCCTCACTTCATCTAGTAGTCATTTGAGATTGCGCAAAATTGTACTTTCATGCGTGTGGGAAGCCCGCAAGGGGGTAAAGGATCTTGGCAAGATTTAGAAAAAAAGGGATTTGAAACCTTGATAAAATAGCAAACCTACCATTGAAGAGCCATTGTTAAAAGCCAAATTTGTTTGACTCTAAGGTAGATTGCCCAAAAAAAAACATCCGAGAACATACACTTTTAGTGTGGTTTTAGGGATATGGTAAAATTTTGATGTGTGTCTTGAGCTTGTACTCTATTTTCACACAAGATTCTTTTTTGATAAATCTGATCAAAGCCTTTAAATTTTTAAATCCAGAAAATAACAAAAAAAATTGATTAATTCAACTTTGATTAGAAAAGTGCCACGTACCAACACTTTAGAGCTACGTACTAACAAAATCGGGCCGCTTACAAATCTTAAAATGCCACCTGTAAACATTCAACAACCGCATAAGCCACTGGAAAGTTTCGTGTGTCAACAATCTAAAAATGCCTATCAACAGGAAAACACCCCCTGCTAACTGCAAAGTGTCGCGTACAAGAATTCCAGTGACCATGTGTTAACAATTGAAGTCCGCCTACACATAGGAAAGAGCCACCTAGAAAAAAAGAAGGGAAAACAGGGGCATTTCCTGAGGGTTTGGAAAGATTTTGAAATCATATTTGGATACCCTTTTCAGAGTTATTTCTATCTAATGCAAAAAATAGATCATATTCCTTCAAAACCATTCATAATGATGAATCTATTTGAGAAACGAATCAACCCTATGGTGGAGAACAATTATCAAATTCAAGATCAAAATCTCCATAGGACTCAATACAACGAAGTAATCGATGATGCAATATTGGAGGCATCCCAAGATCCCATATTCCTCAAAATGATGGAACAAATTTTCAAGAAGGATAAAGAAGCATATTTTTCTCAATTAGTTGATAAGCTTCCCCATAACTATGACACGTCAACCTTAAGGAAGAATGAGGAAAAATAAAAAGATACATCATCTAACACACCATTGTTAAGATTAATTTTTCCTTTTCTTTTTGATGGGGGGCCATCCGCATCATCAGATTCTCCAAACAAAGAGGAATTTAAGTGCAACAAACCTATCTTGGATCAAGGAAAATTTAATGACCACCCTATTTGTGATCAAGATAATAAAAAGAATGAAGAGAAAGGTATCATTCTCAAGCAAGATCTAATATACAAACCTCTATCTAGCAAGGTTTCTCCCATAGCTTTTACTCCTTAAATCCTTTGTCCATCTCACAAAGCTTCACAACTATCCAAAATTCCTCCATCAAAGAGTGAACCTAATGATGATACTTTCCACGTTGACTATGTCTACCCTCAAGGGCTGCCTCTAAAATAAACCCAAGCTAATTTACATCTTTCTGCAAATCATTTCCATGCTTCAAAGATCATAGACCCTAAGCTTCCATGTGTTTCAATGCCTATTCAAAATGTTTCTCCACCATTCTTCCAAACATTCCCCATGCATATGCAAGCATCTAGCTTATCCTTAGAAGTGGCTCCATGTCAAGAGGATAATCCAAAGAGAAAAGAAACAAGTATCAATAAAGATCAAGATTAAGATGTTATACAATCCCCTTCCATATTTGATGAAGGTCCCATATCCATAGAAGCTTGTAATGACCCCCTTGCACCCTTTCATGTATTCCAAGCTGATACCCTTCCATTTCATGAACTAAGTGTCCTTCCAAGCTCCATATCTAGTCCACTTCCCAAGCAAGATCAAGACATCCCTTCCACCATTTCCAATGAACATATTAAAAATCAAAAGAAAAGAACCCTCTCTACAACATCCAAAGATCCTTGTCAAGATCGAAATACCCCATCCACTCCATGTCACGATCCTCCATGTTCACCTCAAGAAACCATCATTCCTCCAAAGTCATTGCACGAGAATAAATCCCTTCAAGCTTCAGTTGATCCTATCAAAGTTTCTCCTATGAAAGCTTCTCATGAGCCTATTGGTATAAAGATAAATCTTAAAGATGAGATCCTTGGCCATATAACTAACTCCAAAGATATTGATATCCCTTTTACACCTTATCTTCCACCATTCAAACGCAGCCAAATGCCTTCACCATCCTCCAAATCCATTTTGGGTTCTTATGTCTCAAAGTTCAAGTATTCATCCCTTCCATCCATATTAGGTCCCTATATTCCTTCGTCAACCATGCCTACCATCCCTAGCTCTTCATCCACTTACTCTACTATGTATCAAGATCAACGAAGGCACACATACTTGAAGAATGTTCAAACACCAATCCATATGAACCCTCCATATTATTCCCATTCACCTACAATTCCCAAGTCTTTTGAAAAAAATTTGAATGTGCAACATAAAAATAAAAAATCCATGAATCCACATGTGTATAAAAACTACCATGTCCCATCTAATCAACATGTGAATGAAAAGAAAAAAGAAATATCCAAAAGGCCACAAAGGTCCACCAAGAAAAAAGAAATATCAAAGAAAATATGGATTACAAACTCCCCCATTGAAGAAATGCATTCTAAAGAATCACAAAAGAAAGAAAAATCAGAGACTATGTGGATTCCCAAGCCACTTTTGAAAGACTTTCACACAAAAGAAAAATCAAACTTGACATTCCAACTTCCAAAGACTTCCACTCCATCTCCTTCCAAACATTTTCCACTTTCCAAATCTACTTTGGGTTCCTACATCCCAAAATCCACTACCTCAAATAAATCCTTACCTCCTTCATCCATTGTTCCTCCATCATTCCACCACCCTTCAAAGTGTGTGTGAAAGTTGATCTTGCCAAAATTTCCATTCACAACATACCTTCTTATCATCACATTCATTATCCAACACATAATTTCCATCTTTCCATCCCTCTTATCCAATCTATGGCATAAAATCTTCACCACCATATACCCTTATCTTCCATATCTATCCTTTGTCATCACCTTATCAATATCTTTGAGAATCCTAGCCATCGCCATGGTTTATTATAGCATATCTTTCAGAAGTTCATTGTCCAAAGATCCAAATATTGGGGAAATTTTGAAAAAAAAAAATAAAAAAATTGAAAAAAGAGAAAAGTGCCTTGGTGAAAACCTGGTAAAATAGACACCTCGATAGCAAAAGTAAAGAAAAATCAATTTGTGCTATTGTGAAAACCACTTCTTGTGGTGCCTTGGGCAAGTACCATGATGAAAATTTGGCAAACAAGAATCATGTGTAATTCTTTCCTCTTGTACTCTACACTTGGGGGAAAGTTTCATCCATGTTATCCTCCATCTTCCCATATTCTACCATTCATCTCAATTGCATCCATATTCCCTCTTTTACCTTTGTTCTTGACAAGGTTGAACACGTCCATGAGCATCAAGTATTTTGACACCATTCTCCTTTCCATCAGCTTACTTACTTGTTGCATCCATGCTACCCTATCATGATCTGGCTTATCCTAATCCACCTTCATTATTCCTAAGAAGTCTTTCCATAATCAAAAAATCATCCCCTCATATTGTCCAATACCCTTTATCCTGATCGTGCTATATTATCCACATTTTACCCAAATTGATCCATTGGGCTTGATAAAAAATAAAGAACATAAAGTGCAAAATTTGTTATCAAAAAAACCTCTTGACATGTCCACTCTTTTGGATTACCCACTTTGATGACATCATGTCATTATCCTATATGCTATCTAGAACTGCATCATTGGCTTCCATTGCTTACCCAAAAACATGTTTTCCATTGCTATATCCTTTTTTCTTAGCTTGGGTAATCTTGAGGAGATGGTCCTACGGGTCACATTCACATTCTTCATCCATCAATAACCTTTCCATTTCTAATCCATCTTTCATGTCCTATAACTTGCTAGACATTAGGGGCAAACCAATGTGATCTTGTTTGAGGGATGGTAAATTCTAAAAATTCTAAAAATTCTAAAAATTCAAAACTCTCTAAAAAATTCAAAAATATTTAAAAAAAAAAAGAAAAAAAAATCCTCTAAAAATCCAAAAACACAAAAAAAATCTAAAATCCAAAAAAATTTGATAAAATATTTGAGCTGCATTGTTGCATTCTCAGTTTCATTTTTCTCTAAGTTTCACATTGATCACATTTCTCACTTGGGGGCAATCGTCATGAATTTTGGTACCAAATGGATTCAATAGTGCAACATCTTGGTCACACATCAGAAGCTGATTTTCAGATTTAGAGAAGAGATATTTTGAGAACCTTTGATGGATATCATTGTTCAACCCTAAACAATTTGATCGCATAACATAATCCTTGACCTTCATTGATTTATATTATCAGGATTAAAAATTGATAACACCCTAAATGATCATAAGGTTTGGAATTCTTTTTGAAAATATTGATACATGGCTACACACTTGAAATTTTTGATGAGTTTTTCATTGAATTTTTTGAGTCATGTTCTTTTTAGCTAATCAATGATGTTTCGACTAGGTTGGAAATGATGAAGACATGATGTTTTCTTAACTTCTATGTGACTGTTTTGAGGAAGAGCCTTTAACTTTTTTCCATTTTGTATATGAAAGTCATATTCATATTTTCATCATTGAGCCTTTAAATTTTTTCCATTTTGTATAATAGAGCATGTCAAAGGTTCTTTTGGGTTCATTTAGATGGTCCACATTTTGTCAAGCAGTTTGGTGTGCATTAATCATCGTAACCCAATTTTGAACATTGTGATTCAAGACACTATTTACATGTCATATACCAATAAAGTTGTGAGCTTTGTATTCTGGATGGAAAAACCTAACAGGAGGTGATGGCTTTGCCTCTTCATGGTGCCACCTACACAAACCCAATTTCATCCATGCATTGTTATCATGTTGTGACATGGATTCGAGTTTATCAATGCAATCAAGCATCTTATATAATGTAATTCTAGTTGAACCCGATGACTACATGATCCTCACCATTGGGGTCTTACATTTGAATTCGCAAATACCGCAATTCACCTTTTCTTTTACCAAAACTATTGCAAGAATATAATTTAAGGCTCTGTGATTTTGTTCAAACATCCAGATTGGGCACTTTTTTCATGTTGATTGGATTCACAAACATTATAATATCTTAGCCTTCATGATCTTTGATATCTGTTGTAAGAATTGAAGAACAACATCAAGAAATGGAATGACCTCCCTAATGTACCTAAGCTTTAACATGAGTCAAATTTTGATGGGGATTGACAATGTTGCTGTAATACCATAGACATTAGCTCATGGAGAACATTGAAACTCCATACATTGTGACACTATGTCAAAAATATCATGATCATTCTCTGAGTTCTGCTGTGGAATTTCTCTATCAGGTTCCATTTTGATTAACCATGCCCCCTCAAATGTGTCCTTTTATAGTACACCATGTTGTGATCGGCTCTGTATATTTGGATCAACATAAAATTTGAACCTCCAAATTGTGGTGCTTAAATTTGCATATTAAAATCTGACTTTGAACCCGGATTTGAACTCTACTTGAACTTTCTGAATTTGCAAGCTTGATTTTGAACTCTAATCTTGAACTTGCATGATGCCTTTTGAAATATTGAATCTTGAACTTTGAACTTGCGGTTCAAGATTCAAGATTTGACAATGCATAATGCATGAATAATCATAAAGGATAAGAAAATTTGGAGGAGTTTATATGTAGGGCTCAAACTTAAAAGTTTATAATTTGGGTGCTAAAAGCATGTTAACAGCTCACTCTAACTGGGGACATGGGTTGTAAGGGACATAGAGAATCCAGAAATATCTGGTATAAGACCAGTGCCTAGCCATTGGGGAAAAAAGAGTCAAAGCACAGAAAATAGGAAATTGCTAGCACACAGGGCGGAGAGGGAACATGATGACTACCAAAACAAAACCTTTAAACTAAACAAACTAGAAACAAGCCAAACACCTAAACTAACTAGCACAACCAAAATCTCAGGGAGCACCAAGCTATTTACAAGTATATACAGGTGAGAAAAACTCACCATAAAATCAAAGCTGAGGAAAACTTACACGAAACCATTCACCGGTTGTGAGAAGAAATACCCTTTCCGGAACAAAAGATAGTATAGGTATGGCACATCCCAATACCACCTCTAGTTGGAAAACTCTCCATTTTGGTAACTCAAATTGATCATGCATGTGATTTTCTTTAGCCGATCACCACACCCGAAGAGCCACATCTCATCATAAAATTTTGAGTTTTCTTGGGCCTTTGGTGGAGAACTTTCAAGCCTCTTTCAAACAGTTAACTGAAACAAAGCTTGTTTAAAAATTTTCAAAGAAGATATTACATCATTTTGAAAACACACACCTTGGGTAAGAGGATCCTCATGATTGAAAAAATTCTGAAAATAAAAGTGAGCATCCTTAAACATGGAATCAACCTTGACAGGGATAAATTCATCATCACTTGTAGCTACTAGATTTGGAAATTCTTGATCAAAAATAGAGAAATAAGGACTTATACCTGGAGCTTTCAAAGAATAAACTCCTTTCTTGGATGGGAAGGGTGAGAGAGAAACTTTCCCAACATCTATTAATGTTCTTGCTGAGATATACAATGGTTTTTGGGGCTGCAATACCTTGGAGACTTGGCATTCTCCCTGCCTGCTTCTTGTCTCATCATTCTCTATTCCAAGAGGGAAGAAGCAATCCACCTCATTTCAAGGTGATTCCTATGTATGGAAAAGAGGGTTTTCTCTAATAGAGACACCTTCATGAAATCCTGTTGGTAAGTATAACAAGTTAAGCTCACTCCAAGTCACCTTATCTTCCAGCATTTCAAATTTTTTTGCTATCTCACTTGTTGATCTATTAATTAGTTTGAGATTGCCCCCTTCACTAGAGCATGTGAGAGGTTCTCCCTTTCGAAGCTCACTGCTATCATGAGTAAGCTTGTTTACTTCTGATTTCTGAAGATTGTCTAGTTGGGATCTAGTATTAGGCTGCAAATCAACATTTGAGCATTTGAAGCACCCCATAAGAGTGTACAAGTCTTCTTGTTCTGTTGATATTTCCTTTCTTGGGGAAGAAGTAAACGATCTTTCTTTTCCCTCTACTTCCATGAATCGTGAAAAATTATTAGGCTTCATGTTTCCAGCATGACATAATTCTTCTTCCTTTTGTTGGTGATCTAAAGACATGGATGGGAAAATCAATGGTGTCTCAATATCCTCTTCACCAAAAATAGAGAAAACACAAACTATTGGTTCTATTGTTTGGCTAGTTGTAGTATGTGTCTTTTGCTTGAAACTTTTGAGGGCATGGTACTTCTCATGTACATGCTTCAATAGTATTGAGGAGTGATGGTCTTTAGAGGGGTAAATATTATTTCTTTCAGCTTCACAAATGCTCCTTTTTAAGGCAATCCATAGTTTTTGAAAGGCTTGATCTTGCACTTTATTGAAATCTCCAACTGTAGGTTTTCTCTTAAATTTCTTCTGAGGTTGCACTTCTTTACTGCTCAAAACTGATAAATTTTGGGAGCAAAAAGAATTTAGAATAGCCACAACTCTCTCATCATCAGCACGTAGTTCTTTCCTCAGTTGTAATACCTTCTTTCCATGAGCTCGCAGAAAGTTTTGTGCCTCTTCTAACTCTTTCAACTTATGGAACCTCGTACAAATACTCCTCCATAATAGTGCAGTTACATGATCATCTTGAATTATTATATTCATTTCAATGGATCTTGAAATGCTACTCTTATAGTAGTCCCAGAAATCATGTAGCACCTCATCATCTATCTCAAGGATTTCTTTAATTGAGGGGTTTGGTCTTTTCCCCTATTTCATAATTCTTGGATTCAGCATGATGTGAACAGAGTTTCCAATCCTTCGTAAACAAGGATATCTGAAAAATGACTAAAGAAAAGAATAAGGAACCAATCTTTTCTTCATTTCCCCAGTAGATTCACCAAAAATATGTTAGTAAATAGATTTTTCTTCTCAAAAACAACCTACAAATGACCCTCAAATGCCCAAAATAAGAAGAAAAACTAAACTAATAGTTGGACGAGTTATCATTAGATTGATATCCCTCCTCTGAATTGTGAGGTACAACTCCCTCCTAGAAATATTTACAGTGAATTAAATAATAGATTATGTGTTTGACCATAAGACACGAAGAATTTGCTAACACTCACCCATCACTATGGGATAAATGTGATTATGAGATTTACAAACTGAATAAGGAGAGAAAGACCAACAAATATCCACAAGACAATTTATTAAACCTTTCACATAAGAGAGAAAATAAAAAGATTTAAATATCTTATTCTGTAAAGTATGGGTATGTGAACCGACTGATTTACAGATGTATACATATGACACGATAATATAGAACTGCATTTAAAATAGGAAGAAATGGCCACATGACCAATTTCAACCCAAGAAAAAAATATTCAAACCTTAGGCTTTGATATATATTGATTCCTCTTTATTTTAAACACATAACAAAATGACCTTAGGCTCATTTTATCTCTATTCTTACAATCAACATGCAAGAAAAATAAAACAAAATAAATTCTTTTCCCTCCCTGTTAAAATATGCACCATAAAATATATTCTTCTCCCCTACTGTCTCCCTACTGTCAGCCAAAAGAAGCCCCCCTTTAATGGATGTTTGTTTGCATATTTTAAACTCTCCCAATCCTCAATGATCATTTTCAGTTATAATAAATGATTCTTAATACCTTACAAAGTTTTATAGAGTAAATTCATAACCCTTATCATATGGGCTTTATTGTATGACACTTTTAATAGAAAGTACATATAGGTGTTTAGCACATAAAAATGCCTCATGTTGACAGCACTGGGTTATTTATAATTGGGTTACATGTGCCTTGTCTCACTCTTATCCCTAAATTATGTAGTGCAGGTCAATTGACACATGTCTTACTTTTTATCCACATCTCTAGCCGCTTTCATTTTACCTTCACTATCAAATTCCATCCAAGCTCTACCCATACTTCCACATATTGGATCCAATCAACACTGTATCATTTCTTCATGATGAGTGAACTCCGCAAAAAACTTAACTCTTTACACACTGACATTATGTCAAATAGATGGCATGGGCTCCTTGATTTATCACTACTGTAGTAAAAGAAGACACCGCATCGATTTATTTGGTTCTCGGTTGTGACAAGTAGCAACTTTGAGTATCAGGAGGTGCCCGCTTTGAGTTCAACATGAGTCTTATGTTTTCATCTCTTATTACTACTAATGTTGAGCCTCTATCTTCAATGTCTCTACCCAATTCTTCAAACTGACAAATCATTTATATGAAAGACATTAAGTTTTCTCAATCCCATGCCACATAAGAGATTGGATTAATCTTGGAGAAGGGTAGGGGATCATAGCTTCACCACCATAAGCATTTTGGAAGTAATTTGATTCAAAATACCTCCTCTTTAAGAATTTGATGGCTCTCACTAGGAAGCCTTTATCAGCAGGCATGAAGCTCTCCATTACTGGATTGGGCATGTGTTCTGGAGCATACAGGACTGGCGGGCATTTTTTCAAATAGATGATAGTCATCCTCTCATGCTTCTTTTGTTGGTCTTAGACATTATGTGCCCTTGGCACTTCATGAGATCTCTATTGGCACTTTGAGGGAGTTTATAAACAAATTTACGTAAATAATAAATCTGCTAAATATTTAATTAACCCTTGAAGCAAAACATTGGAAGTATCCCCTCCACGTCATCAAAATCTATTAAAAAGGCAAATCGAACATGTATGGAAAGTTTAAATGCATTTTCCTTAACGTTAGACTAGATGTTTGGCTAGAGGGGTAACCCTAGGTAAATTAATGAACTTTGGTCATTAACCATCCTTGAACAACTTTAACCGTAGTAGTTGGAATTGGGTTGAGGGAAGTTGACATGCAGTCATGATTCCCCTTAAGCCTACTTGTGGTTCTAGTTAGATTTAACCTCATACCCCTGACCGAATATTCTTGGCATTAGAATAGTAATCTTGGTTATCTTCTTAAGTGTGTTCTTTACGACTTTAATTAAACCTTTCAAAAAAAAAGTTGTTACATTTTTGGGTGTAAATTTTAGGGCATGACAAGGGGATTGTGGAGTGGGGAACGACATGGTGGGAGTGTCACAGCAGGGAAGGGGTTAGGGCATCGACCCTCCCCTTCCACTTCATCATTTTTAGAAAAAAAAAATATATATGTTTTAACTCTTTTTTTTTGTTTGTTTGTTTGTTTTGTTTTATAAAAACGCCAAAAAATTTTAAAAAAAAAAAATAATGA
>MU224968.1:2344754-2400997 GCA_018584345.1 Thuja plicata
AGGTATTGCAATATCATGCTTACATGTTTCATTAAGACAAGTCATAATCATCAACTTAAAATATGGACAAAGAGAGAGATAAAGAGATATAGACATGTACCTTGTTTATTCTGATAATATCTTTCCAGAGCTTCTTCACGTAGTCTATGTTTAGTATCTTCTGAATAATGTCATGCACTTTTATTTAGCCTTCTCTTTTTATTTCCCATCACAAGTTGCAAAATTGTCTTCTTTTTCTAAATTGCAAAGTATTTTATGACTTTCAAGTTAACAAGATGAAAAAAACATATATTTATTTATATGTAATCATTCTGAACCCGAAATGACACCAAAGAGGTCGACATAGGTTTCTATCGAAAGTCATCTATGAATTTCAATAGAAACTGAACACTTTCTATCGAAAGTGCTTTACTAAACGTTGGGGAAAAGCCAAATCATGAAACTACTTTTGATAGAAAGTATTTTTGATCGAAACTAATTAGTTTCGATTGAAACTACTTTCGATGAAACCCCAAAAAATGATGCCATCTACAAAGGTTCACAACAAGATGTAGTTTTCATGGCTTTGGGGCTCAAGCACGGGGCTCAAATGGAAGAATAGGGACACCACCTTTTGCATCGCACAAGTACTCTCAATGACCTTTCTAACGAATATAGATTTTGACAAATTTTGAATTAATTAGGTCTATGTATTTTGACATGCATCAGATGTAGGTTTTTTATCAAATATAAACTTCCAAGTTCAACGTTCAATGAAAGATAGTAGAAAATAGAAAAGAAAATTTGAAAAATAATAGTGCCCTCCAGTTTCGAGTCTTCTTTCCATCAAAAAAAAAATTGCATTTCGATAAATACACAACAAGTTATCAGCTACGCAGTCAAGGTATGTCAAAATTATGGTTGACTCTACTTCAAACCTTCATAAAATATGAAATAATCATGATAATGTCATCAAACCAATTGCATGCCCTCTGTATGGATGTTACAAAATTAAATTTAAAAGAATCACATTGATATCTATTTTAGAAAATAAGTTATGTTGTACAAAGTCATTGTACCTTTTTGAAAAAGACATTTTCAGCAACATAGCAATTTTA
The DNA here is from genome assembly GCA_018584345.1 of Thuja plicata. Lineage (NCBI taxonomy): Eukaryota > Viridiplantae > Streptophyta > Pinopsida > Cupressales > Cupressaceae > Thuja > Thuja plicata. Next base: position 2,345,852 of record MU224968.1, read on the forward strand.
GTGGGAGAAAAAAAAAACTAAAATCAATTCAAATACACACACACACACACACACACACACACACACACACACACACACACACACACACACACACACACACACATATAATTTCATAATTATATATATAATTGATTTATTATTTCTATAAGTGCATTAACGTTCCTTCTTTTGTTCAAGCATCTACACATCATTTTAACTTACTTTTACATAAAATATATATTTAACCATTATGAATTTATATATATTTATAATAAGGAGTTGATATGTTTATATACTTTTACAAAAATAACAACTTTATGCAAAATATAAAATAAGGTTAAATTATTTCCTTGATACATGCTTTCTACGACATTTTTTTTAAAGTACATAATTATCAATCTTACTTTTGATGTAAATAATATGGTTCCATAATATTGATTTAAAACGATCTCATAAACACATACATGAAATTAGAAATTATACTACTTTTTTTTAATAAAACTATTTTAGCCATATTAAGGAAAGAAACTCTCTAAATAGCTCATCATATAAAACCAATATACAATGAATAGATATATAAATTTGAGACTTAGTTATTTTAACCTTAAGTGCATCACTCATATCATAGTTTCAATTTTGAGCAAACATAATTACGCAAATTAAAAGTAAACTATTTTTAAAGATTTTATAAACCTTTCCAGCCATTATAATTTAGGGAGAAAGTAAGGACAACTAGAAAGCCAACTGATTTCTATTACTTACATACATAAACTAAGCATAGTGAGATCTAGGCCCTAGAGTGGAACCCAGAGCTCTGATACCAAGTGGCATGCCCTAAAAATTATAAGAATCTAACCATAAAATTAAGAACTTATAATACATTAAAAAAAGTTAAATTAACTAAAGGAGTTGAAGTCATACTTTTCTTTTAAAACCCTTTTTGCAACATTACAATTTAAATAGTTTGAAAACCTATCATAATAACTTTCTTAATCTAAGTATTCTATGACTTTTTAAAAGAAGATAGTTACAATTTCACCCTTAATATAAATAACTTTTCCTCCGCATTAATGACATAAAACAATCTTTAAATTGAAAAAACACAAACATAAATTAGGAATAGGACTTATTCAAACCTTAATCTATTAAACACATACTTTTCTTTGAACTTGATCTAATCAACTTTATTCTATCAAAAAAAACAATTTAACCACCAATATTATTCAAACAACATAGATAAAAATCTCTCTCTTTTGTATTCACCTAAACACCTCTCTATAACATAGTTGATTTGCAACTTACAAAATAGGAATACTTTTACACAAATCCCTCTTACTCAAAACAACTCTACAAGACTTCATAAAAAACATTTTTGTCTTAAAAACAAGCTCATTTATAAGGAGGGATCACAAGACTACCAGATGTGGTTTCCCATAAGAACACCAATCCAAGCCTTCCAAAAGCTTCAAACTGAACCTGCATAGAAATCTTTGGTTGACCATGAAGGTTCACCTCCCAACCTCGGCCTTTGCAAGGCCACCACTTAGCTAGGGGATCTAGAAATGAATGGGAGACATACATACAAACAAGTATTCACAATTTGAAATGAACAATAGTTCATCAAGAAATTCCCTTCCAAGGTTTAACAAGAAGAAGGTCTCTAATAAAAAATTTTCAAACATGGGGTGATATTGTACTAGCCCATGAGGAGAAGCCAAAGTATAATAAATTGTAATTAAGTCACACCTAAAATTAAACAAACAACCTTCAAAAGGTTTAGGCCATGGCCTTTAGCAATCTAACTTCTCCTTATCACCCCCAAATGCCCTTAGACATGCTTGGCATCATGGGTACCCATATACCCATGTTCATCCCTGCACACTTGGAGACTCTACACTCCTGGTCTCTCGACCTATCACCTTTCTAAGGTACTTTGTCCTCCCAAGGATGAGTGTTCCCTGAAGACTGCCAAAAGAAGTATGAGCACAAATAAAATACAACATAAACAAGAACTCAATAAAATATAGATTGAGTAAACCAAAACTTAATACAAGACTTAACACAAAAAATCCATGAAAACCCATGAAGTTGAAAAAAATAACATGAACTCAATAAAACATACATGGAGTAGTTCATAAACCATATACAAGACTCCATTAATGGAGCTTAAGCCATATACATGCTTAAAAACATAAATGCATCTTTCCTCTAACAAAACTAACCTCAAATCAAAGCTATTGAAATTACAAAATTGATTGTGAAGAGATTTCCCTTCCAATCCTTCTCCTTCTCTCCAAAACTTATTCCCACAAAATAATTTGTCTCTAAAGGTAGAGAGTGAGTGTGTACCCAAAACTCCCTCTAAACCCTTCCTTATATAGGCCTTCTTCCTAAAATATCAAGAGTTATAAATGGAGGGGAGACCCTAATCCATCTACTCTCCCCACTTGCCTTCTCCATAAATGGAGTTAAATACTTACAAGGAAAGAAGTGATGGCTTAACCAAAATCTTACAACTCTTCAATTTCTCCACTTCCCAAAATGGTGACTTTATGGGAGTCATAAATGAGTTTGAAGACTCTTAATAGGCTTAAAATGACACCTAACCCCTAAGGTACCAAGTGAGGTAGTTAGTTTTGACCCTAGTTTCTCCCTAGGAGACCAAATGACCCTCCTAAACTCCACCCAAGGTTAACTCTAGAAAATCCAACCATCAAGACTCAATCTAATCTTTCTAGACTCATACTTATCTTCATTGGCTCAATCTTATCTTCCTAAACATTAGGGTAAGCATTGGGACTATACTAGGTAACTCTTGGGTAAATTTAAGCCTATGCTAGTTACATTTACTAGCCATGCCAAAAAACAAGGTGCACATGTGTCAAGTGACACAACAATTTCACATGAGCATGACTTATTACACATTTACTCAATTAAATAAAAAACAATCATACATCTCACTTTTATGAATAAAAATACAATACAACAAGGTTCGTGTCTCTTTTTATAGACATGGTCTTAGCATCACGGTTTTTACATAGGTCCATTCCTGAATCCCTGATTACTACCATGGTCAAATTTTTATGCACACTCATTGCACACATCAGTAGGTCCAATAAATCAACATATAAACATATCAAGATTCATAATGTAAGTAGAATACACATTCACTCGTATTTGCATTAATGATTTATTAACAATATCTGCATCTAATCCATATGTATAAACATAAATTTTAATAAATCTGCATACTAATATTATCTAACATCTACTTACTAATCCAATATACTAAACCATCAAAACTAATTCCTAAATGGAATTCTACACTACTCACACAAAGTATCTAATAGATTCCCCGATTACATAATCAGTTGTTGTATACAAGAAAAGGATTCAAAAAATCTATAAGGTAATACATGTGTCCCAATAGTCTAACTATAACAAAATTTTCATAGAGAAGAGAACATATAAATGAGAAGTAGTACTAAGATTATGTTGGACTAGGGTAGGCCTCATAGGATTATGGAAAGTTAAAGATTGAAAAGATTCATACAAATGATAATCCCGCGGATATGTTTACAAAGGTTGTAACGAGGGAGAAGATGAATTCTTGTTCAGATTTGGTCGGTCTTCTAGATTGAATAGACTAACAGAACAGTAGATTCCAGGAAGGTTGGATCTAGTAGGAGCTTGAAAGGGTAGCATTTTTGCTACAGGATTAGTTTCCAAGTGGGAGAATTGTTTGTTTATGTGCAGTCTGATCAGTCCCCACAATATAATGTTAAGGGTGCTAAGGGTTCTTAACGAGTTTTATGTCACAATAGGTGTCCTAAAGGGACCTGGGGTGTACTAATAGTCCTAAAGGGTCCTTGGTTGTACTAATTAGTAATAGTAGGTCCTATTAGGTCAAGTAAGGTCATCTTATTAGGTCTTAAGGCTCCTAAGGGTTCTTAAAGAGTTGTAATAGGTCATACTAGGTATCTTAAAGGGTTCTACTTAGGTTCTTAAAGTATTTTATGTCACAATATGGGTCCTAAAGGGTCCTCGGGTGTACTCATATTCCTAAAGTTTCCTAGGATGTAATAATTGGTCTTAATAGGTCAAATTAGTCCTATTAGGTGTTAAGTGGTTTTATTAGGTCTTAAGGATGCTAGGGATTCTTAAAGAGTTCTAATAGGTCATCCTAGAAGTTTTAAAGGGTCCTACTTTGGTTCTTAAAGATTTTTATGTAACAATAGGGGTCATATAGGGTCTTTTGGTACTCTCAAATTTGGCACAAATCTTGAGTGACCATTTTGAAATTTTCTATAAGGCAAGGTGACGACCCCTAAAAAACAACTTTTGAGATGGCTTAGTTGGAGTTCTTGTAAAAAATACCCTAATGATCTTCATGAGATATTATGTGGGAAGAGGGTTCAGTACTTTTCATTTGACATATGTAGTGGGTTCCATCTCCTAAATTTAAAATTTGACATGTTTAGGGAGTAGTCATTTTGAGGTGTTTACATAAATCTGCATTTTTGCTAAGTATCAAATTGTTGTAACTTGCCTACTTTACATTTGAATATCTCACATCCTCTTAGGTTTCATGGGTCACTTATTTGGGAATGTTTTACATGTATTTAAGAGAGCTTATGTTATAAATCCTAAGTCATTTTGAATCCATTTGATAAGTTTTCAGTTTCCCCAAAGTTGGTCTTGCAAAACTATTTTCTTTCTCTGTTATGCCCAGATTGTTGAATAGCCTACTTTGAGGTCTTCCAAAATGTATCCAGTTGAATGCCTTGCATAATTGAATGTTCCCCCATGTTTCAAACATAATAATGTATGTATTTGAAGAGTTTCAGATTCCTGCCAATCCTGTTATCCACTTTGCCAGAGCCTTTCCTTTTCCAATTTATTAAGTTTCACTGAATGTACAGAAATCAGATTTCAAAATATCATCGATGGAGATTAGTTTTCCTTGGAGAATCAAGTCAGTTTTGAAAAGAGAGAATGGAGTCAAATTTTTTAGTGAATAGATGCAGATGAGATTTACAAGAGAAGGACAGGTGTTTGCCAAACATAGTTTTTAGGGTTTCTTCTCTTCTATATATCCTCTTTTTTTCTAAGTTTTGAGGGTTCCTGTCCCTGTCTTCTGCTTTGCTTTGGGAGTTTCAGACTATGTTTAGTCTCTCTTTGCCAGAAGTTTTAGAGAAATTTCCATATTGTATCTTTTGTTACTATGCATATAAGGTTGTTTTGTTATCCTTTTGTCTCAGAGAAAAACATTTATGTAACACTTATCTATGAATGAATTTTAGCACTTTTATTATATCATCAAGTTGTCTTCTTTTTTCTGAAATCTTATAAACTAGGGCATCAAGGGTGTTTTATTTTTATCTATTGATTGATTAGAAATAGAGTTATTCAAAGGATAACTATGATTTAGGAGTTGCGTTTAGATTTGTATGAGTTGGGATATCAAGGGTATTGTCAGTCTTGTCTTTCTAGTGGATGTTGGTTATGTATTGTCTATTCCAGGGTCTCTTTCAAGGAGAGGGTTAAATTATTTGAGTAGAAAATTTGCATATCTAAACACACAAGTGGATCAATAAGAAGAACTTGATTGATATAGTTTTTTTTTATGTAAGGCATATAAACACAATCAGATAGAGTTGTTTTCCATTAATTCATGATCTTTTTGCAAGTGTTTGTTTCACTCTGTTTCTCATAGGATAAGGCACTGGTATATGGAAGATTCAACATGATATAAAGATCCATACATCAAACACATAATTCAAAAACCGTTTCCATTTCATGTTACTAGGAGTTAAGTTTTCTCTGGTTTTCAGACATACATTATGAAAGTTGAATATTGAATAAGAGTTTATGAAATATTGTGGTATTAGTTACCTAAGAGTCTGAAAAACCATTCCACAGTTATATATATGCAACCTTGTAGTTTTCATAAAGGATTCATATATGTGCAAATAAGGCAATACCCACTTGAGTGATGTGGAGCTCCAAGAAGAAGGAGGATATTATCCAATCCTCATCAATTAGCCTTTCTCTTGCATAAAATAGGAGTTTTCATTCAAGTATACAAGTATACTATCACATTAAGGTTGTACTGCAAGAAAAAGAGCTAATAGGGTCCTAAGGTATACTAATGGTCCTAAAGGGTCCTAGGATGTACTAATTGTCCTAAGGGGTCCTTGGATGTATTAATTGGTATTAATAGGTCCTATTACTAAAATTAGGTCTCAAGGGATTTTATTAGCTCTTAAGTGTTCCTATTCTAGGTCTTAATGGTCTTAAGGGTTCTTAAAGAGTTTTATGTCAGAATAGGGGTCCTAAAGGAACCTATAGTGTACTAATAGTCCTAAAGGGTCCTTAGATGTACTAATTTGTATTAATAGGTCCTATTAGTTCAAATAAGTGGTCTTATTAGGTCTTAAGGTTCCTAAGGGTTCTTAAAGAGTTCCAATAGGTCATTCTAGGTGTCTTAAAGGGTTATAATTGGGTTTTTAATGAGTTTTATGTCACAATAGGGGTCCTAAGGTGTACTCATAGTCCTAAAGGGTCCTAGGATGTACTAATTATTAAGGGTGCCAGCAAGAAGTTGAGTCCACTTTTTGGGCAAAAAGTGGAAGTGTTTTCCCTGTTTTTCAATTTTTTTGTCAATTGATGTCAAAATTTGAGGCACTTAGAGATTGAATATCAAACAAGTCCACTAATATAAAATGTAGTTCTTAGAGTCTATTTTTCAAATATGTAATTAATTTGAATACCCACATGGTAGAAAATATTTTTAGTAGGCATGTTTAAAAACCTCTTTTTCAAAGTGCCTGTTTCAAGACCATATCCCGCATGTGTATGACCACCCTATTTTGAAGTAAATAAATGAATTTTTCTAAATATTTTTTGGGAAAGGTACCTAACACATCAAAGATTGATCATAATATTTTTGCTTTCTTTTTAATTGAATATTTTTTTTTTATTAATTTTTAATTGATTATAAAGTACATTTTCAAAACCTCTCGTGTACGACCACCATAATTTGATGAAAATTTCACTTTTCCAGGATTTTTTTATTTTTTTTTGAATAAAATTCTATGTAGATTGGTCTCATATATTTCATTTTTTTTAAAACCTAAAATCAAAAAAGTTATTAAAGTTTTAGTGAACCTTACTATTTTAAGTTTAGGTACCACTTTTGATTAATAAATATTGTAAAAATAGTAAAATTTATCATATCATCATAAAATTTATATTTTTGAAATCTAGACAGTAAGATCTCTAATGATTTTTAATTTCATAAAAAAATTCGATTAGGAAGATCCTCAAAAAATTATGGCAAGACAAAAATCTGGTGTTCAAATGCCTTTGCCATTATTTTGGAGGTCCAAGCATAGGCTTGGTCCCACCAAACCTATCCAGAACTGAAATCCAATGCAAATGGTGGTTTGGTAAATTCAAATTTTAAAAAATGGGCACACGTTTAAAAATGTGTACCTATTTCTTAAATGTAATAAATCGACATGTAAAAATGAGTTTTAAAATAAAAAATTTAAAAAATTTAAAAAAATTTAAAAAAACAGGCATCCATTTTTTGAATTTTGGATCGGGTGCCTAAGCTAAGATGGGTGCCCATTTTTTTCAAAATGGGTGCCCATTTCTAACGGTAGTTTTCAAGCCCTAGAGACTTCCACGGAATTGGTACCCAACTTCTTGCACTTACCCTTAATAATATGTCATATTAGTCCTATTAGGTATTAAGTGGTCTTAATAGGTCTTAAGGGTCCTAGGTATTCTTAACGAGTTCTAATAGGTCATCTTAGGTGTTTTAAAGGGTCCTAATTGGGTTCTTAAATAGTTTTATGTCACAATAGGGGTCCTAAAGGGTCCTAGGGTGTACTAAGGGGTACTCTAAGTGTCTTAAAGGCTCCTATGATGTACTAAGGAGGTAGTCCTAGGATAATATTTTAACATCTAACTGTACATTAATAATATATATATATATATATATATATATATATATATATATAGAGAGAGAGAGAGAGAGAGAGAGATGTATTCCTAATATAACTAACTAAAAACAATTTTTTTAAATAATTTCTATAAGATCTTAATGGTTTCTAACTTTTTCTAACATTTCTACTATGGCTTCTAATGTTTTCTAAATATTTTCTAACATTTTCTAACATTCTAGTACAATTTTCTATCATTTTCTAACACTTTCTAACTTATATTGTAATGGTGAAATTATTCTTTTCATGTTATCATAATGTTTAATGCAATAGTTTGAACTCCACACAAAAACCTAGAAAAAATCTTGAAAAGACAACCTTCCCCAATGAATATTGTAGTTTGGCACAATGCTTAGTGGAGAAAGGAAAAATGACTTGAACAATTGAATGTGTGAATGAATGGATTCTTGAATTATTAGATACTTGGATTCTTTTTAATGAAAATATCTTATTCATTTATTTTGGACTCATTTTATTATCCTTCAATAAGGGAAATAATCTTCATACATGGAGAAGATAGACTTGTAAAATGCCTTGCAATTATTGAGATCTTCCTTAGTATACTTGAGATATAAATGTGTGTGTGTGTGTGTGTGTGTGTGTGAGAGAGAGAGAGAGAGAGAGAGAGAGAGAGAGAGAGAGAGAGAGAGAGAGAGAGAGATGTACCTCCCACTATATTTCAAATCTTAAAACTTAAGAGAAGCCAATGGGATTTCTGATTTATTTCTTAACCAATGAGATGCGCCCCTAATTTCAATTTCGGGGAAAACCTTGATTAATAGGTCACCACAGTTGACTTACTCTTGGGAAAAAGGTTTTCTTAGCTGACCTACACCCAGAAAAAGCCTCAAATTTTAGTTTAGGAATATATTTTGTAGAGAAGATATCAGAATGATAAGTAGTAGAGAGATTGATGACTAGAACTCAATGCGAGAACCTATACATGCAAAAAAAATGTGCTAAATTAAGCATCTAATTAAATTTTCTTACAATTTAGGATGGTACACTATGATTTGAAAGGATTTATTAGTGATATCCATATCCAAAAATTCCTTATTTCTCTTCCATAGTTCATTTTTGTCTCCCTAGTATCTTGGTTTTAATAGTTTATATATTCTAGTACTTAGTTCATGCATTGTAGCACAAGAAAAAAATTTCTCTCTTCAAAGATGCAACTTTCCTTTACTATTTCTATAATCAAATGTGGGTTTGTGTATATTTTTTTCTATAACTATAGCAATTTAACATTATCTCACTTAGTATCACCCATCTCTAGCAGTATACAATCCTAATCAGAATGGTGTTCATGATCGAGATATTTGATCTTCAGTCTTTTAACCAACTTATTCTACTAATGTTTTATTTTTCTTAGTTTTATTTTACAAAATAGATATAATTAGCTCATCAAGAATGATAATGTATCTTGAGGATGCCTACGAGTTCATGTAGTGTATCCTATTTGTCAACAAACGGTTTTCCCTTGCTTCACTTAGAAATACATTTCCTCAAATTTTACCTCTAATTATCTTCAAAACTACTGTTTATTTCTTTTAAATAACTTGAAGAAAAAAAAATTAACGATTCTTTTCCTTTAATCAATGAGTCATTCAAGTAACTCATTTTGGCTCTAACAACCATTTACACACCAGTAACTTGGCCCCCTCTTTTTAAAATTGTATCATAAAAATATAAGAAGTTGGGTTTGATTTTTAAAACCCTATTGTTAGTTTACACAAGTTTCAAAATAATCTATTGTTACTACCTTCTCTTCCTTCATATTTTATTTTTTAAGTTGGAAAGGTTTAACTCTATCTCTTTACTCAAATGTTGGTTCGGGACTCGGTTGTGGAAAATAATTAATAACCAGCATGCTTGTGAGAACCTAGATCCTTTTTTGGTTTTCAATGACTTAAATTTCCTTTTTCTTCACTTTAAGCTTCAATTCAAAAAACACAAGTTGGATAAATTTAAGTTCTAAAAACCTCCACATTCACTAATACATTTGAATAATTCTTAATCATTAAGAAAATGAGTAGGCTTTGTTAGATCTAGAATCATTTGTGAAAACATCATGAAACTCCAACATCAGTTTCAAAATTATAGTTCTTTCCAATGAAGACTCAAAATTTGAGAAGTGAAAGCTAGAGAGGAAAAATCCTTTATAAAAAGAGTTTCAAATATTCAAATTTAGTTATGAAAACCTCATTAGACTCCAACAATGGTTTCAACAAAAAAATAAAAACATGAAGTGCAAAAGTAAATGAGCATGGGATACTCTTAAATGTAATCGACGAGGATAGGGATTGTGTAAGTTATTAAATAGTAATTATTATTGATTTAGGGTAACTATAAATGGATGAAAGTGGTCTTGAAAATTGTAGCGAATGTAACTTAAATATAGAGCTAAAACTATTGTTTAATAATACTAGGTACCCTAGGAATGGAGGTGTCTCTATCAGCTAAGCATTTAAGTTTTTGAATAAGATGACTTGTTAATCATTACCTCCATGATTTAGTTGAAAATTATTAGTTAAGTAATCAAATCATTAAAATTCCAGGCATTTTTCTTATTCAAAGTTTGAAAATATATATCTTCATCTTCCTAGCACAATTCTACAAGTTTCTTGCATCAAAATTGAAACAAGTACAAATATAAACTAAGTAAAATATTGAGTTCTATAGTTGTTTTCCTAATTCAAACCACGTGTTTTTTTTTTAACTTTACCACAAAAATTTTAGATTAAAGAGAGTTTACTTTTTAAAGGGTAGATGTTGAAAACCTTGATGTAAATTCTTGAATTGACAAATTATCAATTTATTATACTTAAATCCTTTACTTTAAGCCTCATGAAAATATTCATGTCGCTTGATCTATGTTTTTTATTAGGGGGGAAATTTCTTACAGGGACCATAAACCCAAGTTATACAACAAAAACAAACTTCCTTCTCAAAAAATAAAACACACACACACACCAGATAGGAACTAGACACCAAAAGATAGAAACACATAGGTGAAAAATAAACCCCAAACCAACCTATAAAATATTAAATAAATTATCAAGATTCCTAATGTTGTCCTCATTAATTCACATAAATTTCTTGATTACATTATCTAAACGGGTCAAACCCTTATTCTTTCTTCTCATCCTGGTAGTAGGACATGACATATTAGAGGTGGTCCCTATATTGACCTTAAAATCCTTATCCTTTGTCATGTCTTTGGTCCTCTTCTTCACCTATGAATCCTCCTTTGTAAGGTTGAAAACAAGAACAACATGCTCATTGAGTTTTCTTAGAGCTTCACTAGTGTCCCTTATGCTGGCTTTACTCCAAGATACAACCTTGTTCAACTTATCATTATTTTCCTTAATGTTATCTTCTAGCTTAAAAATTCTCTCTTCATGGTCATTCTTGAGATCATTAATAGCTTTGTCCAAAGTGTCAGTGTTTGTAAGAATATCATCTAGTTTCTTAACAGCGGGAGAGTTTTCCTTTGGATTATTAAACTCTATATAAATCTAATAAAAAATAACCTCTGGGTTCTACAACAGATTCTTTACCAAAATATTGATACAAGGATTATCATAAATTGAAGAACCCTTTTCCAGTAGAGTGTCCCTACATAGATACATAGGATTGGTCACTTCATTCCCTTTCTCAATATCAACACAATTTTGTAGAATAGGGTATTCATTCCCCTTATCCTCATCCCTAGCATCCTGAAAAATAGGGGACCTCTATTTTGGAGGCGACAGAGGATTTGAGAAGGAAGTTTTTTTTAATTCCTAGGAGAAGTATTGGTGATTTTAGCCTTTCCTTTATATTTTGTGTCACTGAATTTGGCCTTTCTTTTTATTTTCACTTTGTTATCCAAAGATTCAGGGATCAACTTAATAAATATGGAAAACTTAATCTCCATCTGAATCAACATCTGGGTGTTCAAAATTTATAGTGTCCCATTTATGAACCCTCACATTTTTCTTAAAATCAATACCAATTTTAGAAGGGAGGAATTTTGCCACATGGAGAGGTTGAGCATGCTCCAAAATCAACATAATTAAACCCTTATGAAGGATTTGAATAGAAATAACCTTTTCATGATAGAAATGATTCAAGATCTTAAAATAATAGCTGAAAATACTACCAAACTTCCCATCTAAATTTGAGTAATGCATAATTACGTTACTGGGATTTCTCCATGGATTTGGAAGAGAACATATTTCAAAACTACCATCTGTTATTTTTAGGGCCTTTTCTCATTCACCGGGAAGAAATAAAAAATTTATGACATCTGCTCTAAATTTCTTGTCTATGTAGAACTTCCTTCCCTTAATGAGGGTATTCAAAACATGGGAGACGAGATCTTCATTTATTATTATTTGAAGCACATAGAAATGAAGAAAAATGTCCTTCTATCCTTTAACAAAAGCATGCATGAAGAGAGTATTAGATCCATAAATTTTCTCCATGTACCCAGTTAGTCCCATTGTAGAAATGGCACCCTAGACTAGCTTAATACTCTTCCATTTGTCAGACATAATAGACTTAGTGCATTTTTTGTCTTCTCCCATGGCTCTCGCATGAAAACCCTAGTTTGTATAGAGGAAATGTAAGAAAAACACCATCCAAAAAATGCATTTATAGTTGGAATAAAGAGGCCACCTTACATTTGTTCACTTGCATGTATTAATTCATCATTTAAAAGGCATGCAATAACTCAGTATCCTTGATCATCATTACAGAGATGTTGGCCCACACTTATTGGGATAATATTTTTTATATCCAAATCTAATCTTTGATGTATTTAGACATCCAAGTTAGAAATTTGATCCACCACATGGTTCCCCTCACCATAAATGTGAAAAATTATAAAAAAATTTCAAACCCCTCCAATAATCTTAGGTTATCCATTATAATAATTTTAGTGTTCCAACAAGGAGGGGAGACACTTTTTAGACAATTAATAATGTTCAAAGAGTCACTTTTTAACCAAACATGCATTATATCATTATTTCTAGCCATCTTTAAGCCTAAATAGATATCAATAGCCTTCACGGTCACTTTATGGATATTAATTTGTGCATTCATTATGGAATAAGAAATAATTTGATTATGATTATTGAACTTGAACGCATTAGTTTTTTTTCTTTTCTAAAATTCTCCTCAATTATTTTCAAATTGTTTAATTGAATGGTCTATTCAAAATGATACGATAGTGATTTATGAGAGATGGATGTCCAAATGTTGGTGGGGGATATATTATAAACAAACTACACCTTTTAAGGTTTAACTTTATTAAGAATGTCAACATCTCAAGGAATTTTCACATTACTTGCAAATTTGGACATTAAAATTTCAAATTTGGAGCCAAAATGGCTAGACTAGGGCTCTAGATGCCATATTCTAGGAGGTCTACAGTTTTGGGTGGCATAGTCCCTTCAGTTTGGGCTGATAATAAAGGTTAGAAAGTAGATGATTATTCTGATATTCTAAAAATAACCATGGAGTGAGAACAATAAGGAATAAATCAAAAGGAATGAGGTACAATCACCAAGGTGGTCCAAAAGTGAGTGAAAATTATAGAGGGATATAATTGCCAACACTACTTGTTGATGCACAAAGAGTTTTTATGAGTACATTACATCCATAAATTAGAGATAACATATTTTTCACAAAATTTAATTCACTTAGACACTTGTCAATAACCCTTCATGATTATATATTTTAAGTTATTCAATATTATGGCTCCTCCTCTACGACTTCACTTAATAGATCCATCAAGGTTCCTCAAGCTTATCAATTTAGTGGTGGAATACAATGAGAAATTTATTATGATAAATGCACATTATTCCAATAAAATATTATGGAAAGTGGTGGCCACAAGTCCTGCCATAGCTCATTATTCTTGTAGACAAAATAATTGACACTTACCATAACTATATAGATCGTTACATTCATTTATTCTTCAACCAGTAAACATTAATTCAAATCTACTCACCCCTAACCATCTCATAGTAAATTATAAATATATCCATCCATTATTTAACCTAATGAATTTTTTTCAAATATTATCATTTATTGGACATGATATTGAGTTATAAATGCATCTAAGGTATGGATTCCAAGACTTGATTGAGTATAACATGCTATAGGTGACTGGTGTGAATGACAGAGAGAATAAATATATAGAACCTCTTAATCAAAAATTTAAAGTATTCACTAAGATTTTACCATCTCATTCTATAAATGTTGTTGACTCTAATTCTTATTATGTAGATATTTATTTCTAGTCAACCAAGGTGACCATCTAATTAATATGATATAAAATTTTCCTAAACAAGAAAAATCTTAACCTATTCTTGAACCTATCATCACCTATGCCCAGAGTAATAAGTCAAACCATGAACCTGAAGAAAAAGAGATATTTTGAGTGATAATAATCCTCATTTTATAGAAGTTATAGCTTATAACTAATTATACTATGTGTTAGAATTATATTCTCTATTTTTTCAGTGATATAAACTTGTTGAGGTTCAGAAGTTGTTGAGGATGTGGTATTACTTGATGAATAAGATTTGAAGCTAATGTGTAGAAAAGGCTAAATATTTTATATTGATAGAAGAAAAACATTTGTAGTATGATGTAAAAAAAAAGTATCTAATGATTGATATGTGTTTGAAGGAAAAAATATATCTGGAATTGAGTGTTTAGATATTCAAATAATAAAACTGAGACACTACAAGATATATATTGAAGATGAAAGTATCACAAGCTGGAATATAAATGAAAGAATGTTTGAAAACCTTACGAAAAAATGATCTACATTCCCATGACTAATAAGATGATGGATTGTAGTTAAAGTTATAATATCTTTCAACTATTAATATTTTTAGGAATAAAAATCCACCAACACAACTGAGAGGGTGGGGGAGAATTATTTGTAAGACAAATTATTAAATATTAAAAATTATAAACCAAAAATTTAATCCAAATGCTAAAACAAAAAATGCAACACCGTAACACTATCCTTTGTTGTTGAGAAAACCCTATTAAAGGTAAAAGCCTAGTGAGAATTAGCTCCCAAAAATAGTGTAATGAGAGTATAGTATCCCTGCTAAAAGATTTATCCCTTTTAGGAGTTGATTAATGCATTACAGTACATAGTCTCTATTAAAGGAAAGACCCTTTTAGGAGTCAAGGGTAATAGTAGGAAAGGAAGTGTTTAGGAGACCTATTTGAGGTTGAATTATCCTAGGTATGATATTTGTTAAGTTTTGAGTTAGTTGACAATGTTTTATGCCAAAATCCCAAAAATTGTAAAAGTTGTCAATGTTGTCATTGACAACATTGCCAACATTTGTTGCAAGATTCCATTTTTGGGAAAAGTAATTCCTTAACTGTTTAAAATTGTTTAGATAGTAATTTGGTCAACTATATGAGGCCTCCCTCAACCCGAGAACAAGGTTGGATGATATTTTTAAAATAGAGTAATTGAAGAGTGACAAGTTTTCTAAGTATTTTGAAGCTTTTCTTTGGATTTAGTACTTTAATGGATTAGAATGATTACTATAATAATTGAAGAAGTTTGAGTAGTTCATTTTTATGATTTTTTGTTGTGGTAGATTAACATTTTGTATAGGTTTGTGTTAGTTTGTGAAATTATTTTCTTTTAATCTCGGTCGCTAGTCTGAACCAGGAAGGCTATGCAAATGGGGTCCTAGCTCATCGTTCCAACGTATGATTTGTATGGGATCTTGGAATGGGTGAACTGAATCCAAGTATTATGTGTGCATAGAAGGAGGGGCCCTGGGAAGCTTGTCTTCTATTTTTAGAATGATTCCCTAAGCGAGCCTGTGATGCATGGCTAGGGTCTGCAGAGCGTTGCAAATGAGTTACAATGAGTTGAATGCATTGAATGCCTCAACTTAAGATTAAAGAGAGGAAAAGTGGTGTGTGAAGGAGATCTAAATCAAAGGATAATTTTGGGCAAAGTTTTATAATTTCCAAGAAACCAAATCTTTGTTAAGACAGTCCTATTGCTTTGAAACCCTAATTTCTAGGCTTGATTATAGCTCCCTGGTGTATGGATAGTTTGGGGAGAGGAAACCAGTGAAATATTGTAGGGTTCCATAAAGGGTTTCTAGAAGTAGAATTTTTTTTTTTACTTGTTAAGGATTGCTTGAAGATATATGTAGAAAACTGCCTAGTTAGCTCTAATGCTTGTAACCCTATTTTGGGTGTGTTTTGAGTATGAACAGGAACTCAATTAGAGTCTCATTGAAAGAAGTGTGGATAAGTATTGGATTGGATCCAATTGACCTATTTTATAGCCTATCTCTCCACATTGATGTGGTCTTGAACCTTACGATTCAAATATTGAAGATGGTGCAAGAAGAGAACTATAGCTAGGAGATGTGTAGTTTGATTTATTGATTGGTGTACACAAACTGACTCAGAGAAGGTTCTTGAGAGGAGGGGCCCAAGAATTTAGGGATAGTGAAGAACCCTACTAGGCTAGAGGAGATGACTTTTGAAGACCCTAGTGGAGAATATGGTAAAGAGAAAGGTTTGTGCTACATGAGATTGGTATCAGAGCAAGTTAAAGTGGGAAAACAATGTATGTCTGTAGCTACTGGTGAGTCAGTGGGAGAGTCAAGCATGGTGACTAATACATAGCTAGATAAAGAAGTGGATGAGAAAAAGGAGAAGAATATACTCCTTGAAGAAGCCTTAGAAGGAATAAGTATAAGGATAGAAGAAGTTGCTAATGTGGTAGCTAGGAAGAAAGAGATTGAAAGAAGTGATAGAGGGAAGAAGAAAGTTGATGAAGAGGATTTCATCCTAGTACCAGATCCTCCATTGAATGAAGAGCCATTCTTGAAGGCCATAAAAGCACTAGGTGACAAAAGAATTGGAAGGTGTACCACTGTTTAGTGGGAAGATGGACATTGAGGAAGTAATGGATTGGGTTAAAGGAATGGAGAACCATTACGAGTGCGAAGGGGTAAAAAAAGCATAAAAGCTCAAGGTGGCCAAATCAAGACTCAGAGGGTCAGCCCTAACATGGTGGAAATACCTTTGAGATGAGAGGGTTAGAATGGGAAAGAAGCTTATATCCAATTGGAATGCAATGGTGACCAAGATAATAAAGAATTACCTGGCAGAGGACTATGAGATTTAACTTCATAGGAAAAGACATAATTTGAAGAAAAAAGACTTAGATGTGGCCTCTTATACAAAGTAATTCCAAATATTGTATCTTAAGTCCAAGAAATAAGAAGAGGAATCAATCAAGGTTGCTAGATACTTGGTTGGATTGGAATGGAACATCCAAGAGGAGATTAGTCTATGGACACCAACAATAGTTTAGAAGTTTCATATGTAAGCTCTAAAGGTGGAGGAAAAGAATATAAATCAAGGTGAATCTTACTTCAAGAATAGAGGTAGAGGAAGAGACCAAAGGGGTTAAAGGGGAGGATACCAAGGCATAGGTAGTGAGCAAAGGAAAGAAGGTGAGACTAAAATGACTGAGCATAATACTGAAAGCACTCAAAGAGGGGGCTATTACAGAGGTAGGGGTAATCATGGTAGTCGTAGCAGAGGAAGAGGGGGTATAAGTAACTCATAATTTGCAAGTATGAAGTGTTACAACTATGGTCAATTAGGCCATCCAACATATAGATGCCCTTAGAAGCCTACTACTTCAAATCATGATAAGAGAGTCGATTATGCTCATGAGGACACTTCAAGTGTCAAGGCACCTGAGATTGGTTAAACAAAGGCCAAAGTATATTGGTAAATGAGAAGATATGGGTTGAATTCTTGATAGCAGGGTATAAGGACAAACTATTGTGTGACATCCTACCAATGGATGCTTGTCATTTATGTTAGAAATACGCTTGAAATTAGACAATGGGGCAGTGTATGATGGGAAGGATAATTCCATCACATTCAAGAAAGGAGGAAGAACTTTCAAGATTCATTCTTTGTTAGAGGAGGAGGAGACACAACCCAAGACTCCTAACATCATGTTGTGTAGTGGAAAGGAGTTTTTGAAATATCTTAAGCATGAAGGGATTGAAGGATTTTCTATTGTTTTTAAGCCTAAGGAAGAGGAGCAGCTTGTCAAGAGACCATTACCATCTTAGATACAAGAATTGCTTGAGAAATATAAAGATAGTACGTGATGGAACTCCTGCAACCTTACCTCCTAGAAGGGTGATAAGCCATCGGATATAATTTTTCCCTGGTGCATCTTTGCCTAATAAGGTAGCTTATAAGCTTACCCCTGATCATAATTTGGAAGTGGCAATCAAAGTGCAAGAACTCTTGGATCAAGGATTGATCAAGAAGAGTATAAGCCCATGTGTTGTTTCCGATGTGTTGGCATACAAGAAGGGTGGAAAATGGAGACATTGCACAGATTCAAGGTCCATAAACATAATTAAAATAAGGCATAGTTTCCCCATACCTAGGATTGAGGATCTCATGGATTTCCTTGGAGGGGAAATGTACTTTACCAAGTTGGATTTTAAAAGTGTTTATCACCAAATCAGGGTGAAAGAAGGAGATGAATGAAAAATGACATTCAAGACCACACATGGAATATATGAATGGATTGTAATTACATTTGGCCTCAAAAATGCTCTGAGCACATTCACAAGTCTCATGAATGAAGTGCTGAAGGACTTCACAGGGAATTTGTTAGTTGTATATCTTGATGATAGACTGATATTTAGTAAGACAAAATAGGAGCATATAAAGCATGTAGAGGTTGTGTTGCCGAGATTACATGAAGACAAGTTGGCTATCAATCTTGAGAAATGTGAGTTCTTCAAGCAAGAACTAGTGTACCTGGGATTTGTAGTGTCCAAAGCGTCCTTGAACATGGATCAAGACAAAGTTGTAGCTATCCTAAACTGGCCACCACCTACCACAACAACTGAGGTAAGAAGTTTCCATGGGTTATCCCAATTTAATAGGAAATTTATTAGGAACTTTAGTGGTATTTGTGCACCATTATTGGTTACCATTAAGGGTGGGGTAAAAACTAAGGTCAAGTGGACCTTAGAAGCAGAGAAAGCCTTTGAAATGTTGAAAAACCAACTAGCCACAAAACCCATCCTAAAGTTGCCTAACTTAGAAAATGTGTTTACCATTGAGTGTGATGTAAGTGGCACGGAAGTAGGGGGTGTGTTAAGCAAAGAAGGTAGGCCAATAGCCTTCTTTAGTGAAAAATTAAATGAAGCTAAGAAGAAATACTCTTCTTATGATTTGGAATTATATACTTTAGTCTATACCCTTAGGAAGTGGAGGCATTATCTCCAACCATAGGAGTTTGTTGTGTTTACTAAAAACCAAACCCTTAGTAATATCAATACTCATGAGAAACTAAGCAATAGACCTCTTAAATGGATGGAATACTTGCAAGCATTCACATTTAATATTAAGCACAAGAAAGGGCAATTAAACAAGGTTGCAGATGCACTAAGTAGGATATTGTTGACATTCCAAGAAGTTTAGTTGGATAACATTGGAATTGATAGTTTTAGAGATCTCTACAAAGAAGATGAAGAATATGGTGAAGTATACAAGGTGTGTGTTGATTTCCAGAATCATTTCCATAGAAATTTTTATGATTTTACTTTGAAAAATGGATTTTTATTTAAGGGTAATCAGTTGTGTATGCCATGGGGTTCCATGAGAGAGAATCTCATATAGGAGAAACACAATGGATGTTTGAGTGGTCACTTTGGAATAAAAAAATATTGGAGCTTGTGCAAAGGTTCTACCATTGGCCAAAGTTTACAAGAGATGTCACTAGGTATGTTGAGAAGTGTGTAATATGGATGAAAGACAAAGGAGGAATAAGAAATTTAGGTTTATACCCATCCCTAATAGGCAATGGGAATGTATGAGCATGGACTTCATAGTAGGTCTACCCAAGACAAAGCAAGGATATGATAACATTTATGTAGTAGTTGATAGATTTAGTAAAATTTTGACATTTCATACCTTGCAAGACTATACATGATGCTAGCCATATAGCATACTTATTTTTTAAAGAGATTGTAAGAATTCATGGATTACCCCTAAGTATTGTTTCAAAGCGGGATGTAAAATTTATAAGCCGTTTCTGGAAAACTTTGTGGAATAGATTGGGAACCAACTTATATTTTGGTTCAGCTTACCACCATCAGACTGATGGAAAAACCAAGGTGGTCAATAGAGTTTTGGGTAACCTATTGAGGTTTCTAACTAAGGAGTATGGACAGACATGGGATGTGGTTATTCCACAAGCAGAGTATGCATACAATGACAATAATAACATAACGATAGGGAGAAGCCCATTTGAAATAGTTTATGGGATGCACCCAAGAGGTGTGTGTGAAATTAGGGATATTGGAGGCAAGGAATATAGGAGTGGTGATGATGAGGACTTCACTCAAACAATGAAGGAGATCCAAGAAAAAGTCAATTATACCATACAAGACAATACACAAAAGTTGAAGACCAAAGTTGATGAAAAGAGGAGGGACATTTAGTTTGAGGTGGGTGATTATGTGATGGTTCATTTGAAAAAATCTAGGTTATAGAAGGTTTTCCCTAATAATATTTATATTAAGAGGGTGGGACCTTACAATATCATATCCAAATATGGGGCTAATGCATACAAAATAGACTTACCTTTAGATTTGAGCATATCTCCTATGTTTAATGTACAAGACTTGGTCCCACTCAAAGGGAAGATAGATGAGATGGGTCAAAGTAGTCAAGGGGTCAGTGGTGATGTTGAGGCTGCTATATTACCTCCCAATCCATAGTTAGAAGCTGATAGAGTTCTGGATTCAAGAGTCAAGAAGACTACAAGGCACAAGGTGTACATGGAACACCTCATCAAGGGGAAGAATAGGCCTAAATCAGAGGCCTCATGGATTGTGGAAGAAGAATTAAATAAGGTGGACATCTATGAAAACTTTTTTCCACAAGAGTGACATAGCTTTCCTTTGTTGAGGATTATGGTGTAGGAGCACCTAGGTAAGGCTAAAATGTAACGTAGGGCTTCTAAGTTGTTTTTGTCTTGTAGTGGTTCTAGCCAAACCACTAGTGGAATAATAGGACTAGGTGGGTCCTAAGATATGTGAAGGCTTATTTTGAGGTCTTATTAGGTCTTTAGTGTTGTGTTTTCCTTGCAAGAAATGCCCAAAGTTGTCATTTGTACCCATATTGGCTATGTAGTCGCAAAAGTGAAAATTATGTATTTAGGGTTAAAGTTAGGCAAGGAAGTGTTTAGGAGAGATATTTGAGGTTTAATTATCTTAGATATTCTATATGTAAATTTTTTAAGTTGGTTGACCAGGTTTAATGCCAAAATCCCAAAAGTTTTAAAAGTTCACAATGTTGTCATTCACAACATTGACAACATTTGTTGCAAGATTGCATTTTAGTGAAAATTGGTTCCTTAACTGTCTAAAACAATCAATATAGGGATTTTTTAAACTATATGATGCCTCCCTCTACCTGTGAACAAGGTTTGATGACATTTTGAAAATAGAGTAATTGAAAAATGACAAGTTTTTTGAGTATTTTGAAGCTTTTCTTTGGTTGTAGTAAGTTAATGGGTTATATTGGTTACTATAATGGTTGAATAAGTTTTATTAGATTATTTTGTGAATCTTTGTGGTGGTAGATTAGCATTTTTTATAATCTTGTGTTATTTTGTAAAATTATTTTGTTTTAAGCTCTATCGCTGGTCTGAACTAGGAAGGCTATGCAAATGTGGTCATAGCTCATCATTCCACTGTGGGTTTTTTATAGGATCTTTTAATGGGTGATTTTAATCCATGTATTATGTGTGTACAAAAGGAGAGGCGTTGGGAATCTTTTCTTCTATTTTTGCAATGATGCCCTAGGCGAGCCTGTGATGTATGACTAGGGTCTACAGAGCATTGAAAGTGAGTTACAGTGAGTTGAATGCATTTAATGCCTCAAATTGAGATTTTTGAGAGGTATATTAGTGTGTTAAGGAGATTTAACTCAAAGGAGAATTTTGGGTTAAGTGTTTTAAGTTTTAAGTGTAGACAGTCCTATTGCTTCAAAACCCTAATTTTTAGGCTTGATTATAGCTCTCTAGTGTACGTATAGTTTGGGGAGTGGAAACCAATGAGATATTGTAGGGTTCCATAAAGGGTGTCTAGAAGTAGAGTTATTTTTTGTACTTGTTAATAATTGTTTGAAGTTATATGCAAAAAAGTGCCTAATTAGACCTAATGCTTGCAGCCATGTTTTGGGTGTGTTTGGAGTATGAATTGGAACTCGATTAGAATATTATTGAAAGAAATTTGGGTAAGTATTGAATTGGATCCAATTGAACTATTTTTAATCCTATCTCTCCACATTGAAGTTATCTTGAACCTTATGGGTCAAATAGTGAAGATGGCACAAGAAGAGCACTATAGCTAGGAGATGTGTAGTTTGATTTATTGATTGCTGGACACAAACTGAATCAGAGAAGGTTCTTGAGAGGAGGGAACTTAGAATTTATGGTTATTATAGGCTAGATAAGAGGCCTTTTGAAGACCCTAGTGGATAATATGGTAAAGAGAAAGGTTTGTGTTACATCACTTACCACAAAATAAATTTTTTTATTTTATGCAGATTTACAATAAGCAATTAGGTCATCCAATTAAGAATTCCCTAATGCGCAAATAATTACTTAACCCCTTTCTAAGATACACATGGTACCTATAAAATTAAACATCAATTAAAATTCATCAAATATAATCTAAGATCCATAATCCATGCTTGCAATCTATACACTCTCCATCTCTGAAGTAAGTCCCAAATAGGTCTCCTCTAAAACACACACCACAATTGACATCACCAATTTATCTTCGACCAAAAAATCATAAAACACATTCCTCAACATGATTTTTTTAAATTCTCAAATCTTTCATAACATGAATCCATATTGCACGCAAGTTATCCTCAAACCCAAGAGACAAATTCTGTCATATTTCATTGTCACTGTCCAATACCCAATCTTCACTAAAAAATCTGTAACTTACGCAATCTGAAACATTAAGCCATGAAACCTTAAAAATATTATCACAACACATCCCTATACATATCATCATCTTTGCACATTCTGAATCAACTGTCCAATACCCCTACACTTCTATCAGTCATCTAAGAAACATTAACAACTAGTATTTTCTTCCTCAATAGAAACATATGTTGATATTAGTGACATAACATGAATGAAAAAAATAACATCAAAAACCAATTCCAAAAATATCCCCCTTTGTCATTGATGGAAACATACGGGAAAATACATCAACCCAAAATTACTCTTTCTCAATCCAATCTTCTCAATATCATCAACATAACTCTCCCTAAAATAGTAGGGATTTTTACATTGAATCTCTCCCCCTTTGACAATAGTGGAAAAGGGTTCCATTAATCTACTTTTGTCCATATTTCCTTTGCAAGGTGTAGCTTTTCAAATCATCATGCCTGCAAAAATGAGGTGAAAAATCACCCAAACATGTTCTATATTGTTCCTATGATTACTTCCCCTAAGGAGTAGATCCATACATCAAGTCCAGAAAATGATATAGCTCTAAAAGCCACTAGACTAATGCATTCCTACATTAATTTAGTTCTTTGTAAGGAGGGGATTTCACCCCAATTATACCTTTGAGATACTCAAAGGCATCTTTTGGCAAAGGTTTTGTAAATGTATCTTCTATTTGTTCCTTTGTGCTAATATATTCCAATCTAATCTCCTCCTTTGCAACCTTTTCTCTCAAGAAAGTATACTTAATGGAAATTTTTTTAGTCTTTGAATGCATAACTAGATTTTTGACATATTCATTATACTAGTGTTATCACAATGGATAACCACTGGCTCATCAAAAGTTATCCCATTGTCCTTCAACATTTGCTTCATCCAAACAATTTATGTGTAATTTATAGCGGTATCAACATACTCTAATTTAGCAGTAGACTGAGCTATACATTTAGTGTTTTTACTTAACCAAGAAATAAATATTTTCCCAATAAAGAATGCACCACCACTTGTCTTCTTTCTATCATCAACATTTCCTTCCCAATCAACCTCAGTATAAGCATGCAAAACAAAATCATGAGATTTTTTATACCATAAGCCATTATCCAGTTTCCCTTTCAGATATCTAAATATTCTTTTTACAGCAGCAAGGTGTGTCTCTTTAGGATCTTCTTGATATCTTGTAACAATTAAAATTACAATAGTAATATCTAGTCTAAAGTGAGTAATATATTGTAGCCTTCCAATCATCGATCTGTACTTTGTCTGAAAAATAGTTTTAAATTCATCAGTACTCATAAGCTTGTGACTACTAACCATAGGTGTTCCAATAGGTTTACAATCTTGCATTCCAAACTTTTTCAACATTTCTTTAAGATACTTGGTCTGGGAAATAAAAACATGATTCTTGTTTTAATTAATTTTTAGCTCAAAGAAAAATTTGTACTCATTACATGATTTCCTCCAATAATGATCTCATCAACAAAAACTTCAACTATTAAATTTCTATCTTCACTAGTTCTTCAGTACAAATTAATGTCTCCATTATCTTTTCTAAACCCAAGATGAAGCAGATACCTATCCAATCTAGCATACCATGCTTTAGGAGCCTATTTCAGTCCACACAAAGCCTTCTTCAACTTGCAAACCATGTCCTCATCTTTTGTTAGAGGAAACCCATCAGGATGTTCAATATATACTTCATCCTCTAAATATTCATACAAAAATGTAGATTTCACATCCATCTGATATACTTTGAAGTATTTGTGTGTATTATAAGCAAGAAATAATCTTATAGCCTCAAACTTAGCAACATGAGAAGGTGTTTCTTCAAATTTTATGCCTTATTGCTGTGAGCAGCCTTTACAAACTAGTCTTGCCTTATTTCTTACAACCATTATTTCTTTATTCATCTTCTTTCTGAATACCTACTTAGTTCCTATAAAATTCTTATCTTTGGGTCAGGGAACCTTTTCCCAAGTGTTATTTTTCTTTATCTATTCCAATTCTTCCTACATATCCATAGTCTAAGATTCACCTATACATGCCTCATCAGTTTTTTTTGGTTCAACTTGAGAAATTAAACAAATTTCATCTATTAAACTCAATCTTGTCATCATGCCTTTTTTTTCATTGCCAATAATTTTTTTTTAGGATGGTAAATTTCTCAACATGCCTCAGAGTCTTCAGAATTTCAGGAGGATCATTTGAGTCATCTTGACATACCTCGATCTCATGATCAATATCAAAAGCTTCTTCTTGATCTGCACTAATGTCCTTGTTCTCGATGGTATGCTTAATGTCATATATTCTTTCCTAAATCTTGAACTTTTCATCAATCCTCATGTTATCACTTTCAATCAGATCTTCCTCAATCTCAGATTGAAACATTTATATGCTTTTCTCTTTGTGGAATAACCAAGGAATATTCCTTCATCACTTCTAGCATCAAAATTTTCTATCTCATCATCTCTTTTGATGTAGCATTTACTACCAAATATTCTTAAATATTTCATAGTAGGAGTATGATTAAACCATAATTCATAAGGAGTTTTACTTCTACCTTCTCTAATCTGAAATCTATTCAAACTATAAATAGCAGTACCAACAACTTTTCTCCAATGAACATGTGATATATTTCCCTCAAGAAACATAGTTCTTCCAACATCTAATATTGTTATTTTTCTTCACTCTGCTACTATCCCATTCTTTTGTGGTGTCCTGAGGGAATATGTATGTCTATATATTCCATGCTCTTTGCAGTAGGTATTGAAAAAATCTAAAGTAAACTCTCCACCTCTATCTGATCTTAAACATTTTATCTTTAAAAATTATTCATGCTCAACTTCTGATTTGAATATCTTGAATTTGTCAAAAGCCTCAGATTTTCTCTAAGATATGTAACCCACATCATCGTAGAAAATTCATAAAAAAGTATGAAATACCTTTTACCATAGTAAGATCTCATTCTTGTAGGACCACATAGATCTATAGGCACCATATCCAACTTCCCTTTCACTGCATAATACTTTCTTTTAAAACTACTTCTAGTTTCTTTTCCCATTATAAATTCTCTATACATGTGTTTCACAATCTTTGGTAGGTCTCTAACAAAATTATAGTCATACTAGGCTTCACAATATTATCAAAATTCACATGAAAAAATCTTCTATGCCATAACCAATTGACATCAACCTCCACAACCAAACAAGAAGCCTTAGATGTATTCAATTCAAATACATTACCTCTTGACTTAGTACCAGATGCGATCAATTCTCCTGGCTTACTTTTAATAGAACATTTCCCATCAATGAATTTTAATTGATAACCCTTTTCCACTAGCTGTCCAACACTCAATAAATTATGCATAAGCCCAATAACAAGTAACACATAGCCAAAAAGAGAATTTCCATCCAAAGAATTAGATCCAACTCCAATGATAAGCTTAGGATTTTTTTCACCAAATCTCACAACACCACCATCATACTTGGTTAGCTTAACAAATTTATTCCTATCTCAAGTCAAATGGTGTGAACAACCACTATCAATGACCTATTCAAATTTATTTTCAACATCTGACACTAAGGCTCTCTCTTCATGAATATGGTCATCATCCTTCACAGAAATAAATCCAATATCATCATAATAAATAAAATCATCATCAGAAACCCCTTCACTACCATAGTAACATTCCTTATCCTTGGAATACTTAGGTATATAAAACATTGATTTATTCTTAGGAACCCTTGTAGGACATGTAGATGCAAAATGACCTATCTTATTGCATGAAAAATATTTCAGAGGTAACTTTTCTTAAAACTTAACCTTACCTCTCTTTTATCTTTTAGCTATCAGGGCCACAATTTCATCTAACTTCCTATCTTCTTCATGTATCTTTTCCCAGTCATCAGCATATTTACCAAGCTCTTCTGGCAGGTCACTTCTTCTGGTACTCATAGTCCCTGATAAAGTCTTTTTATTATTTTTCCCAATTGCCTTTAATGTTGTCTCAACCTAGGTAATGAATCTCCCATCTTTGTGGCCTCAAAACTAGTTAATTTTGCAATCAACATCTCTCTAGTTAAGTTTTTTGTCAAAGGTATGATCTCCTATATAGCTTTCATTTTAGTTTTGAAAACAAGTGTCAAAAAGCTTAGAATATTTGTGATCACTTAATCTTAACTATTTGTGTCTCTAGAGTTTCAAATGCCTATAAAAATCTTTGTAACTCTCTATACATATTCTCTAATATTCTCATCATCTTTCATTTTCATATTTTCCATCCTTGTCTTATAGTTTTATGACTTTTCCTGCTTAGTAAAATTATCTCCTTCATATAGTGCTTCCAATCTTGACCAAATTTTATGTGCAGAATAAAATTCTTAACCTCTATGAATTCACCTTTAAAGAGTGCACTAATTAGTGCTTCTCTTGCAACTATGTTATAAGAAAACAACTTCTTTTCATCATCAATAGCTTTATCAAGTTCATCTTCAGTCTTGACTGGCTCATATTTCTTTTTAATCATCCAATAGTCAATTCCCAAACACAGCAAATGAGTTCTCATTTTTTTCTTCTAATTGTCAGATTTTGTAGGATAAAAATTTGGACTACCCTTCTTGTAGTATGCCATTTTAAGGATCACCTCAAGATATTGAGTTTTCTCTCTAAGGACCAGAAGCTCTAATACCAATTTTTAGGAATAATAGTCCACCAAAACAAATGAGAGGTGGGGGGGAATCAGTTGTGAGATAGATTACTAAAATTTAAACATTATGAACCAAAACTTTAATCCAAATGATAACATAGTAAATGAAACACAATAACACAATCCTTTTTGTAAAGGAAACCTTTTTAAAGGTAAAACCCTGGTGGGAATTAGCACCCACAAATAATGTATTGAGAGTATAGTATCCCTGCTAAAATATTTAGCCCTGTTAGGAGTGTATTAATGCATTATAGTACATAGTCCCTATTGAAGGATGAACCCTATTAGGAGTCAAGAGTAATAGTATGCTCACTACCCATGCACATTGCCTTAAGAAGGTTAAATCAACCTTTAAGACTTACTATCTGAAATACAAGTGTATATGAAATATACAATCCAATGAGCTATCTTATAGAAACTATCTTTTCTTGATCAGTTTCAATTGATGCATAGGGTTTGATACTCTAGGATTTTCTCCACTCCATGTTGCTTAAATGACTAACTCAAACATCTAATGGTTTTTATTTGTTAGATATTCCTTCCTTTAGGACCTCCAAGACACTCTCTACCAACTTCTCCTCCAAGGTATAGTTGGTACTTTGAAGACTCCAAGATTTCTGACCTAACTAGTACAACTAGTTAACCAAAAGCCTAGTTTTTTTTCCACTGGAACTCCACCTAGAATGTCAATCCTCTACCTAGGATCTTCCCACACATTCACCAAGAGTCTCAACACCCTTCTTGACCCATTCTAGGTCATTATGAAATCATCCCAATACATCAAGACACTTTACCAATCCAATTGGTCACTATTTCACTAGGAGGCCTAATTGCCTAATTCCTAGTAGGTCTATTTCACCCAATTTCGGCCAAATGCTCACAAAATCACCAAGTGACTCCACAAAAAAAATTTAAAATCTTCAACACATCACCCAAAACTGTTAGAATCCCAAACCCTGACCTCTAGAAGCACCCAAAACCCAACTTTCTTGCAGGCCCTAGATTATAGCCTATTAATTAGGCCTCTGGACCAGTCAAAATGAATAATTGACAAACCTATCTCCAATATTTGATTCACCTCCTTCCACCTTCGAATAATTTTAGGAGACTATCTACTGCATCTAGAAATGCCACTAATTCATCCCCAAAAGGTCATGGGTGATCAATCAAATGTGTTCTTCTCTCTGTCCTGGCTCATCTAGTTTCACCAGTCAGCCATAGGGCTTCACTTTTGGCCTATGAAATCAATTGAAAAATCCAATAAGAAAACATGAAACCTATCTATAGAACCTAACCCTACTTCCCCAAAGGTTTCTGTAAATTCGATAGGAGGAAATTTAGGTTAGAGCCGTTTCTAACTAGGTAGCATTATTTTTGTCTTTGTCAGACCAGCGACCTTCAAAAAATTGAAACTTAACAAATACTAAACTTAAAAACAACCTACCTATTTCATATGGAAGCTAAAAGAAAACACTTCACTAACATGGAGCCCGATCACCTATGCCAATCTGTACACAACCATACAGAATCAAAGATATTACACAAAAATGGATACAGTCATCCGTACAAGGGTGTCAAAAATAAGTATCTCAATCCAAAATCTCATTAACCTCTCCAAAACATCGATTTCATGATCATTTACTGAGCATGGGTAATAACAATCAGTTCTAACTACATTTTGTCATTTCTTGCAAAATTTGCTCGAGCAACTTTTTGCATCTTGATGCATTTTGACTTTCCTTTTCAACTCAATGATTGATGTTGACTCCTAAGACACTAAATAGGATATGTAGGGTCCTAAAAAATACCTCTAACACATTTTGCACTAAAAACACAACTTTTCACAATTTGAAGCCAAAATGACCCAAAACACCTAATGAGCACTAAGGCCCTTACAAACATGGAGTTAAACTAACATTGCTTCCAACATTTTGGAACTTATTCTAACACACATACAAAATCTTGATCCAACCCTAAGCAATGTCAAAACATCAAATACACCATACTCCCCTAGACAAAAATAACTCAAGTCCCTTGAGTTAGGAGGTCTTCAATGGTGACCCCATGTTTTAGAATATCCAAATTTATCATCCAAGAGGCCTCAGCTTTAGGTAGTCCCTACCACTATATGAGGTACTCCTTGTAGTTACCCTTCCTTTTCTTCTTTATCACTTTAGAGTCCAATACACTTTCCAATTGCAATGGCTTTGGGGTAGGCAAATCTTTCACCCAATCATCATCCTCTAAATATGCAAGAGTGGATTGGCATGTGTCTTCTATTGGTCCCTTGTATGGATACAAGTCACAAACATTAAAAATGGGTGAAATCCCCAAATCACAAGGCAACTCCACCTCATAGTCATTCTTGCCATACTTGTGCAAAATCTTCAAAGGCCCTATCTTTTTCATGAGTAGTTTAGTAGGCTGACCCTTGGGTAGCCTTTCCTTCTTAAGATAGGTTGGTACTAGATCCCCAACCTTGAACTGCAAGTTTGTTCTAGTTTGATCAGCTTTGCATTTTTACTTCTACACTTGCTTTGCTAATGTCTTATTGACTTGATCGTGTAGCTCCTTCATCTATTCAGAAAATGACTCTCCTTGAGCACTCCTCTTGTCCTTCAAAATGAGATCCCTCAACTCCAATATCCCTCTAGGATTGATCCCATATACTATTTCAAAGGGGCTCTTCCTTGTACTCCTATTAATGGAGTCATTATATGCAAACTTTTCCTACCCTATGATGTGATCCCATGATTGTCCATGTTGTTTGGTCAAACACCTCAGCAAATTTCCAAGTGACCTATTCACTAATTTTGTTTTCACATCTGATTGTGGATGTTAGGTTGAAGAGAAAGACAAGTTTTTTCCAATTATATTCTACAAGGTCCTCCAAAAGTGACCTACAAACTTACTATTCCTGTCACTTACAATATTGAGGGGCAATCCATGGATCCTCATAATGTCCCTAAAGAATAAACCTACAATTTGAGAAGAATCATTTGTTTGTTTGAATGGAATAAAGTGTGTCATTTTTCTGAAATGGTCTACCACCACAAACACACTCTCATGACCCCTAGGTGTCTTTGGTAACCCAAAAACAATGTCCATAATAAGGCACTCCCAAGGCCTTTGGGGTATAGATAAAGGTCGATACAACCCACTATTGCTGCTTTGTCCTTTTTCCCTCTGACAAATATAACATTGTTCTACAAAGCTCCTAACATCTAACCACATCTTAGGCCAATAGTAATGCCTATGCACCTGCTCCAAATTTTTATCCACTCCAAAGTGGCCTCCCAAGCTCCCTTGGTGTTTCTCCTTCACAATGTTTTCCCTCATTGAGCACTGAGGTATACACATAAGATGACCTTTGAAAAATAGGCCTTCCTACAATACAAACTCACTATAATCCACCTTGAACCCCTACTAGAATTTCACACATGCTTCATAGGATTCTCTGAAGTTTTTGTCCTCCTTGTAGAGGTCTTGTTAATCATCCATTCCTACACTTTGTAGTTGTATCTCTTGGATTGTGAGTACTCTCCTAATAAGAGCATCTGTAACCTTGTTTCTAACCCCCTTCTTATGCTTAATAACAAATGTATAATCATGCAATGATTCTACCCACTTTATGTGCCTCTGATTTAGTTTTTCTTGTCCATTTAGGAAACTAAGGGCATGGCTATTAGTATAGACCACAAAATACCTAGGTAATAGGTAGTGTCTCCACTTATTTAAGGCTTGTACCATAGCATATAACTCCAAATAATAGGTGGAGTATTTTTGTTTTGCCTCCTTCAACTTCTCAGAGAAGAATGCCACAGCGTGTCCCTCTCGGCTTAGCACTGCTTCAATAGCCAACTTGCTAGCATCACACTCTACTACAAAGAGTTGATTAAAATTAGGGAACCTAAAGGTAGGTATCTCTTCAATCCTCTTTTTCAACATTTCAAACCCCTGGTCTGCTGCTACAGTCCATTCAAACTTGCATTTGATTCCACCTTTTATGGTGTTTAAAATTGGGGCACATACATGACTGAATTTTCTCACAAATTTCCTATAGCAGGAGGCCAATCCATGGAAATTCCTAACATCCCCTATGGACCTAGGTGAATTCCATTCCAAAATGGATTTAAATTTTTTAGGGTCCATCTTCATACATCCATTAGCAACCACAAAAACAAGGTAAACTAGTTCAGTTATGAGAAACTCACACTTTTCTTGATTTATCATCAACTTCTCCTGATGTAACTTCCTTAAGACCATCTCCAAATTCTTCATGTGCTCCTCCTTTTACCTGCTAAAGATAAAAATATCATCAAGGTAAACTATTAAAAACTTACTAATAAACTCTACTAGCAGTTCATTCATGAGCCTCATGAATGTGCTACGTGCATTACTTAGGCCAAAGAGAATTACTAGCCACTCGTACAGACCCTCATTGGTCTTAAAATTTTTCTTCCACTCATCACTAGGCCTCACTCTTATCTGATGATACTCTAATTTTAATTCCACCTTAGAAATGTAACAAGAACCACCTAAATTGTCCATTAAATCTTCTATCCAAGGCATTGGGAACCTATATCTGATTGTGATCTTGTTTATAGCCCTGGAGTCTGTACACATCCTCCATTTTCCATCCTTCTTAGGTGAAAGTACTATTGGTAGAGCACATGGGCTCAAGTTCTTCTTGTTAACACTTATCCAACAAATCTTGAATATGTTTTCCTATCTCTGCATTTTGACTTGGTGTCATCTTATATGCTTCTTAGTAAGGAAAATTTGGTCTAGGAATGAGGTCAATATGATGACTCACTTCCCTCATAGGTGGTAATGCACTTGGAAAACCATTATCTACTATGTCTTGCTACTTCTCAGGAAATTCTTGTATCTCTGGTGGAAAACTAACTTTCTCCTTAGTTTCCTCATTAGGTTTTATCACTACTACACAACAGACTCCCTTGTCCTTTTTCATGGCCTTTAAAAACTCTTCCCCACTTAATAACATCACACTTGTCCCCACATTCTTCTCTTCATTGGATTATTTCAATGGATCCATTTGGAACTTCTTTCCTATCTTGGTGATGACATAATTATTCTTCTCCCCATCATGTATGGCTTTGACATCATACTGCCATAGACGTCCTAGGAGGACACCTGCCCATTGTGTGACCCACTTGATTTTAGTTATAGCATCTTCTGGTGAAAACTGAATTAGATCTCCCTTGGGGTTGGAACCTACATCTTGGTGGTCTTCTACCTCTATATCCTCCCCTTTGGTAAGATCCTCTATAAGGATTTCCTCCACTTCTCTCCATAGACTAATTTTCTTCTTGTCTATTAGAGCTATGTCCTCTACCAAAGTTACCCCTTCCTCTCTGAAAACCTCTATTATTTTTGCCACCTCTTCCTCATTGATGGAAGTCATTTCTTCTTCTAGCCTTGTCCTCTTCTCTTAAGGCCAATTGGAAACATTTGTGCATACTATCAGGAGCCATCATGCTAATCTCATCCTGTATCCCTTTCCTTAGCCCATTAAGGTACCTGGCTACCTTCTCCATTTCATCTTCTTGTCTCCTATCCCTTAGGCTTATTTTATGGAACTCCTCTGTGTAGGTATTTCATAAGCAGTAGGCCCAAGAATTGTGCCCTCAACCTGATTTTCATCCTTTCCCAAGAAATAATAGTTTTCTTTCCACTACTCACTCTATCATCCTATATCATGTTCCACCACACCAATGCAGATCCCTTGAGCCTATCCTTAGCATAGCTAACTCTCTTCTCCTCTGAGATTTCTTTGTAATCAAATTGGGTATGAATGGCTTCAAGCCAATCCAAAAAATCATATCCATTCAGGCTGCCACAATAATATGGTATGTGTTCCATGCTATCCATGTTTAAATACTTGAAGGAATCTAAGAATACCATTTGTTATTTGTCTACCTCAGGTTATTTCCCTTTGTCTAATGACTCTTCTGTCTGACTCTCATCTGCATCACTTTCATCTCCCCATTCTGTAATCTTATTTTTTCCCTTTGTCTCAGACACACTACCCTTCTCCAAGAGGCCCTATACCAACACCATTATGGAATCCCTACTCATTTCCTTAGGAGGAATTATTTCAACCTCTTGACTCTCCTCCCCTTCAGATATACACAAAATTCAAGCTATTCTAGCTCTGATACCAGTTTGATGTAGAGGGTTTGATACTCTAGGCTTTTCTCCACTCCAAGTTGCTTAAATGACTAACTCAACCATCCAATGGTTGTTCTTTGTTCGATCTTCCCTCTTTTAGCACCTCTAAGACCCTCTCTACCAACTTCTCCTCCAAGGTATAGTTGGTACTTTGAAGACTCCAATATTTCTAGGCCTAACTAGTCCAACTAGTTAACCAAAAGCCTAGTTTTTTTCCACTAGAACTCCACCTAGAATGTCAATCCTCTACCTAGTATCTTCCCACACATTCACCAAGACTCTCAATGCATTTCTTGATTCATTCTAGGTCATTCTACAATCATTACAATACATCAAGACACTTTACCAATCTAATTGGTCACTATTTCACTAGGAGGCCTAATTGCCTAATCCCTAGTAGGTCTATTTCAAACAATTTTGCCCAAATGCTCAAAAAATCTCTAAGTGACTCCACAAAAAATCTTGAGAATCTTCAAGA
Organism: Thuja plicata; assembly: GCA_018584345.1. NCBI lineage: Eukaryota > Viridiplantae > Streptophyta > Pinopsida > Cupressales > Cupressaceae > Thuja > Thuja plicata. The sequence goes on from MU224968.1 coordinate 2,380,294, forward strand.
CATCACCCAACACTATTAGAATCCAAAACCCCGACCTCTGGAAGCACCCAAAACCCAACTTTCTTGCAGGCCCTAGATTATAGCCTATTAATTAGGCCTTTGGACCAGTCAACATGAATAATTGACAAACTTGTCTCCAATATTTTATTCACCTCTTTCCACCTTTGAATCCTTTTAGGATACTATCTGGTTCATCTATAAATTCCACTAATTCTTCCCCAAAAGGTCATGGGTGCTCAATCAAATTCATTCTTCTCCCTGTCCTGGCTCACCTGGTTTCACTAGTCAGCCATAAGGCTTCACCTCTAGCCTGTGAAATCCATTAAAACAAACAAAAATAAAACATAAAACCCATTTATAGACCCTAACCCTACTGCCACCATGGTTTCAGTCAATTCCACCAGAGGAAATTTAGGTTAGAGCCATTTCTAACTAGGTAGCACTATTTTTGTCTCTGTCAGACTGGTGACCTTCAAAAACTTGAAAATTAACACCTACTTAACTTCAAAACAAGCTATATATTTCATATGGAAGCTGAAAGAAAATACTACACTAACATGGAGCCCGATCACCTATGTCAATCTGTACACAACTGTACAGAAGCAAAGATACAGTGCATATTACATAAAAATGGATATAGTCATCTGTACAAGGGTGTCAGAATTAAGTGTCTCAATCCAAAATCTCATTAACCTCTCCAAAACATAAATTTTATGCTCATATACTAATCATGGTTAGTTATAATCAATTCTAACTAGATTTTTCCATTTCTTGCAAAAGTTGCTCGAGCAACTTTCAAAGTTGCTAGCAACTTTCAGCATTTTGAATTTCCTTGTCAACTCAATGAGATGTTGACTCCTAAGACCCTAAATAGGATATGTAGGTCCTAAAACATACATCTAACCCATGTTTCACTGAAAAGGAAACTTTTCACAATTTGAAGCCAAAATGACCCAAAACACCTAATGAGCACTAAGGCCCTTACAAACATGAAGTTAAACAAACATTACTTCTAGCCTTTTGTAACTTATTCTAACACACACACAAAATCCTGATTCAACCCTCAACAAAATCACAACATCAAATATTGAGGTACCCTACACCACCAATGAAGTATGTTCGTCACATCCTCTACTCTACATCCAGCATACTTTGCACAAACAAGCTTTCAGCTTCAACACTTTGAACATTGCTACCAAACTTACCATAAAATAAAACAACTTTCTTTTATACAAATTTAATTTAAGCCATTAGGACGGCCAATTAAGACTTCCCCAATGCACAAATAATTACTTAACCCCTTTTCTAAGATATGCATAGTACCTATAACAAGTAAACATTAATTATTATTCATCAAATATAATCAAAGATTTGTAATCCATGCTCGTAATCCATAATACACATTCTATCTATAAAGTTGGCCAAAAATAGGTCTCCTCGAAAACAAATGCTAATGTTGATGTCACCAAGATTCCTCTGACTCAAGGATCATAACACACATTCCTTAACATATCTTTTTCCATTCCCCATTCTCTAATATCATGAATCCATATTGCACGCAAGTTATCCTCAAAAACCAGAGACAAACTATGTCATAGTTCATTGTCATTGTCTAGTACCTAGTCTTCACTAAAACATCTATAACTTACTCAATATAAAATATTAAGCCATGTGACCTTAGAAATTAGATCAAAATACATCCCTCTACACATCATCATCTTCACATGTTTTAAATTCACCATATAGTACCCGCACACTTCTATTAGTCATCTAAGAAATAGCAATAACCAGTCTATTTTACCCCTAGAGAAACATACGTTGAGATTAGTGACAAAACATGAATGAAAACAACATTAGAAATCGATTCCAACAAATATTGTATTTTCATGCTTATAGTTTCTCAACTATTCTTTTGAAGAAGTAATAATGTGGTGGTTACTAACAATGAGGTTGGATTTCAGTGATGAATGGAAGAAGATTATAGAATGATCTACATTTCTCTCCATTGGGATTTCACATTGTACCATTTTGTAAACAAGGTCATATGGTTCTTATAGTTCTTTAGCTCAAATATATTTTGATCGATTTCTTTGTAGGAGATTTTTTTGTGACAAGTTCAATATTATTCTCTATGTTGGATCCTAGTGTACTCAACTATTTGTGATGACTAGATTTGAGTATTAGTTGACTTGATATATGATAAGAAATGGGTAAAGAGGTTAAGGATGGTTTTTCCATGGTGTGTTGTTCTTTGGATGACATTATGTACTTGAGAGGGTATTTTGGAATTGACATAATATGTTTAATGTCTCTCTATATGTTATATTTGGAACCAGCCTTGGAGGATGATGTGATGCATGTATCTAGATCATATTCTTTAAGTAATACTTATAGAGATAGATTTGGGTCCCCTATATCTCCTAGGGTACACCATATTTAATATATATTTTCTTATCTATGCCAATGTTATACTGATAATGCTTATATCTTTCATGGATGACCTTTTTGTATTTTTAATGGATAATAACTATACATATGAGTGGGAATGGATGAGAAAAGTATGTGAGTAAATTAAAGAAGAAATAAAAGAAGTGTGAATTGTTGAATCATAAAAAGAGGTCAAAAAATATAATCAAGAGATCTTACATATTTTCTTTGTGCCTTCTAGAATCTAGTGCACTCTTTTAGAAGCATTGTGAAGATAAATATTTATTATGGAAGTTGCCTTGGGATTACTTGTATCCCTCAAAATGCATCTAAAAAATTAGGAACAATGAGCTCCCTTGCTTCTATCCTACAAAAAAAAAAAAAATTTGTGTAGTTGGTATGATTTTCACCGTGGTCTTTTCGACATTAGATTTTTCATGTAAGTATAGTGTTCATAAGTGTCTTCTCTTATTAATATATATTTATCTATAAATTATTTGGATTCATAATTTGTAGCTAAGAAGTGTAGTAGAATTGTTAGTTATTAATTTATATTGATTCACACCTATCGCCTCTAAGCATATGGTGGTGTTCAAGACTATGAGAGAAAACAATAAAAGATGTTATCATCTGGAATGTCAGATTTTTAAATTAAGCAGTGAGTCCTCCCTTAAGCATGTCGATGTTGATTTTCCCTAGCTTCGTCTATCTTCCTTACCTTCAACCACCTCTAAAGTTGATACTTAGATTTCCTATCCTAAGGGACAATTATGCTCGTTCTATTGCATCACCAATGGTAATAGATTTTTATGATGACTCAAATTACATGGTTTTAATTATATAGCATGTATCTAAGTTAACCTTGATCTATTTTAAGGCTTTAAATTGAGCTCTTGTTGATAAAGGTATTGATATTTTCCTAGGGAATTGCAAGGATTAGAAAACATAAATATAACAGTTGCATGCAAATATAACCAATTATAAAAATAAATAAAACATGCACAAGTAGAAAAAGAAGACACAAATTTAACGCGGTTCACCCAATCTTGGACTACGTCCACCAAAAAGAGATTCCAATAATATTATTTAGTAATTTAAAATGATTACAACCAAAAATCCCTTGTAACTCAATACTACTCCAAATGCTACTATATTTCTTCACTCTAACAAGCCATAACCCTAACACTATTTTTCTTATAGAAAAAACCAACCCTAAAAATTTCTTAACAAGTCAACCTTGGTAGATTCTCGATGGGTCAACCTAGGGAAATGCTTGATGAGTCAACCAAAAATATGCTTGACGAGTTTATCAAAAATATTGAAGACCTTATGTAAAATGATACACATTCCCAAACCCAATGAATTGTAGCAAAGTAACAGTAATTTCTTGATCATCACCACAAACCAACATGATTGGTCAATTTTTAGATTTAGATAATTCTATTTTAATTTTTATAGATATAGCTCTTTTTCTATCGATATCTCTTTATAACAATGAGAACAATTAGGAGGTGAATAGTTTTATATATACCTCTTTGTCTTTCTGTATTATTTTTATGTACCATGATTCCCCATTATTTCTTTCTTAGTATAGAATTTTTTCATTTGATTATCTTTGGATGATCCTTGAGGCCATATTGGCATAGGCATATAAAGAGATCGACCCTTTGTAGAATTTTACTAGTTGTATCTTCATTCTTCTATGTCATTTATATTTAATATTACAAATTTAGGTTTTTATTTTATATATTTTATTGTGTTTTCTATTTAGAATGATGAAAAGAATGAATTTATTTTTGGTATCTTTCATATTTACTAAAAGAGCCTTTTGTTGCTTCTCTTTTTCTCTTCCTTTACTATACTCATAGTTCCACTATATTTTTGGGATGCCATAATTTTTTTTAAAAAAAACATGTTGTCCAAGGGGTTCATCTCAATTAGTTACAACTTTGGTTTTCATTGTGGAGTTCTGAGTTCAAATCCCCATAGGGACATGTTGTGTGACTCTTAGTCTTCTTAGTTGACTTATGGTTTCTAGTTTGTTTGAAAAAAAAGGAGCTAAATTTTATAAATGATCTCTAATATATATTAAAAAAAATAATATGTTGAAATACATTATTTATCTTGTGTACATATTAACTATAGATCTCTATATCCCTTATGTGTTCTTTCATTCTCTTTTTTGTAATTTAAGTCACCTTGACTTGCCTATGTTTAGGAGCACCACATTTTAGAAATATGATTTTATTTGAATGTATAATAATTTAAATATTTAATTGATTTTTATTATTGCAAACTCTAATCACCTAAAAATGGTCTAGCAAACCCATATCCCCCTTTTCTCAAATATTTTGTCTTAATAAATCCTAAATCTAAGACATTATCACTAGACTCTAAATTATTGAGCATTTAATCAAACTTTCTTACATAATTTTAATACTAACTTGTTGAATCTAATCATCAAATCCGAAACCCAAAATGCATAAAACATTGGGATAAATCAAAGAGTCCTAAGTTCAAAAACTAAACCCTTTCACACATGGGTGTGCACTCAAAAATCAAAATAAAACAAATAAAAAGGGGTGAATACCAATTTAATCTTATTCTCCACAAGATTTGACCAATAAAAATTACTAAATAATCTCACATGGATTAAGGGGAATTGCATCTCCATGATTGATCAATCTCTTTTGCCTCTTAATATCAACCACTCATCTCTTGGAATCTCTTATAAAAGGGATAGCTCGCTTTGCTTATCCATACAAGAAGATTTGGAGTATAGTTATAGTGCTATTTTATCCTAGATCTCTGGCATTCATACTTCTTTGCTTTCAAATTTATTTCTTGTATTGTTAGATTCATTTCTTAGATTAATGGAATTCTAGTTTCCTTTCATAGCTTAATAGTACATGCATTGTTCTTACATTAGTAGCTTGAATTTGCATTCTAGTTTCAATATCATTCACAGCTTGATAGTTCATTACATCTTTCATTTTCTAAAGTTTTGAGAGCCAATCATGCACGTCTATGCATCTTTCTCATCTTATTTTCATTGAATCTTTCATTTTTGAGTAGTGAAGTCACATATTTCTCTATGTCCAGATCTAATGGACATCAATGAGAACCATACTTGCTTCAACTAGGAAGCAATTAGCCGATTTCTAAGGTTTTATGATAGTGATTTGAAGCTTTTTTTTTCACCAACCCTTTGATACAATGGTTTATTAAAGTGTTTGGTTGTAGATGTTGATCACACAATTTACCACACACATTTTTGGCACCCATCGTGGGGCAAGAATTTATTTTTTGCCTCATATTTACAATTTTCTGCATATTTTTTATGAAATTGTGCTTTCTGTCGTATTATTTTCTATTCTCTGTCATACAAGAAATCTAAGAATAGTACTTTGTCATTTGGGAATAGGTATATCGTCATATGAGATTTCATTTTTTTTCTTCTTTCATTTTGGACTATTCGATTTGTCGTACGAGAATTTGTCAAAACCTTGTTTGTCGTATGACATCACATGTATTCTCGTACGAGTTTTATTGCTAGTATGTATTTTATACTTTGTATTTTGGAAAACAAAAAGCATTTTTAGGGATTAATGAGCTAATTTTGGTTTTCTAATATTTTTCAATTCTTCTATGATCTTTTTACTGTCTGGTTTTCCAGCCTTATTAGTTTTCACAAGATGTTTTGCGGAAGATTTGCTTGACAAAGTTGCACTTGCACACTATTTTGCTAAGTCTACTAACAATTTGTTCTTTTAGGGCACTTGCCAATAGGAAAGAAATTAAAAATACTAACATTGGTGCTTGAAGGTTTCCATGAGAGTACATCGACCAAAAAAAACATGTTTCTTCTTATTGGATTTAGGCACCTAGATTAGTTAGGGTTTTGTTTATTTTGGTAAGATTAGACATTAGGGGAGTATGCTCTTCTCTTATTAATAATAAAAAACCCAAACATGTTTGATTGAACTATAGAAAGTAACACTTTTCTTTTAGTAAATGAACATGTGCTTGATGTGTTCGGGAGACACTATGGAGTAGGAGAGTATGCTCTTTTCCTCATGGAAAATCAGAAGTCTTGACCTCTACTAGCTATCCATTTACTTTTCTTGCGTTTATATTTAGAGGGCATGCCAAGAGATAAATATTTTGGGAATGGGGAACAAGCAAACCTCGCTACTTCCACCCCACTATAATCAAATTCTTCCTTCAATCCAAAGAGAAGGAAGACATGGATATTTTCTATGTTTAATGCCTCTTCACTTGTAGGGCCTCGTTGCCTTAGTCTTGCTAAGAAATATTACATTTGAATGGGAAATTTTAGGGCCATCTTGGTCCTAATATTTTTTACAAGACTACAATAGGGATACATTCAACTTGTGTATGGTCAAGAGGTCTCAATCTTGCATGCAAGACTATACATTTTGGGTGCTTTAAGGGAAATATGCTTTAATTTTACTTGCAAAAATACAAGGGATGGTATTCAATGGATTTAATCTCTAGAAACTCTTAGATATAGGCTACCCGATATACCTCCAAAAGTTTCACAATCTTTCAGCAAGGATCAATCCAAGTGGAATTTCCCCAGATCACCTCAAGATTTTACACGTAACATATTTATTCCGAAGGATGCTTTAAAGTATGAATGTGGTATGGGAGAGCTTATGTGATTTTCACATTGAGTCTCTTTTTAAAACCCACAACATGCATAGTCCCAAAAAAATCCAATATCATTTTGTGTGAGGCGAAGGAATATCAAGCATGGGCCAAGATTTTGATACTAAGCCAATTTGAATAAAGGTAGAAAGTGTTTTTTTTTTCACTCTTTGTTATTGATGTGTTTGTACACCTCAAACATGACATACCTTATATAAAAAAATAATTTGACAAAAAAAATCATTAAACATCAAGATTCTTAACTCAAAAAAATGAGACAACATTCTCTGAAATTTTCATGCACAAATTGCAAACTATTCCACAATCCTTTGTCGTTTAATTCAATTACATTTTCGGTATGACAAAACAAGTAGAGGGGAGTAACTCATATGAGGGATAGTGTATTGTCGTATGGGAACCCAAGAATTATCGTTTGGGATCTAAGTCAAAATTAGTCCAATCTTGAAATCTTGGTCAATTAGTCACACTTTTGCAACAAGAGCTATCATACCTTGTCACGGTCTTTTTCAAATTTCAAATTAAGTGATTAGGTTTGTAATTTTCCTTTTTCCTAGCTTCTCACAATATTCTCAATAAGATTTTATATTTACTCTTGCTTACTTATAAAATTCATCGCAAGCGTAGTCTAGCGCGTACTCAGACCGAGCAACACAGGATAACTTGTACAAGTTCAAAAACCAATCTCTTTTATCCTTGAAAAAAATATTTAAAGCTTTGACATTGAATTGGAAACTTGATTCTTTATAGATGTTAGTTACGTATTTTCGTACATCTTCCAAACAAGGATTTATAAGGTTGATCTCGATTCCAAGGGAAAAGCTCTATTAACGCTATCACAGCAGGAATTTTGTCTTATAAGAAACATACAAATTTTAAGATTCTGAAACAAGAGACTTTAGTTCCATGTCAAAAAACACCTTTATTTGATAAAAAAGAAACAACTATGTCATCCTATGATTGGGAATTGCAGCATGGAAATGAGATTCATCATACTAGTGCCTCTTCCTCGGTGGAAGAAACAACTGAACAAGACATAAGAAAATGTCAACAAGATAAGCAATTTAAAAATATGATGCATACATTTATGCAATTGGATAAGGAGAAGTAATTTATGCACCTTGCATCCTCGAGTGTTAAACTTCCACACGACTTTGATGTTGACGAACTCATTTAATTAGAAGTGATATCTCTTATTACTATCCTCAACAAACAACTCCAAGACATGAGATGTGAGATATGGGATCTAAAGAAAGGAAATGAACAACCAACTAGAAAATATTCTTTGGAATCCATATGTCCTTTTCCTTTTGTGAAGAGTCTTTATATGTCATGTTTTCCTCCCAAGATTGAGATGCCTAAGTATGAAAAATACAATGGGGAAGGTGACCACCAAGATCATGTAAGAGAATATTGTGCTCTCAGTATGGAATTCACGTATGAAAAGACCTACTTAATGAGATAATTCTCATGAAGCTTCCGAGGCCAAGCCTTGGAATGGCTCACAAAACTTTCACCAAGGATCCAAAAATTCATCCAATATTATTCTTACAACATATTGCATACAATCATAATGTTAAACTTGTGTAACACTAAACAACACACAGGTGGGCCCTTTTTTAAGTTCCTCCAATGATGGCAAAGGATGTTTCCAAGATACCCAAGGCGGATACCCGAATCATAGAAGATCAACATCTTTATCAACAACTTGGTGCCTGAGATGAACTACATTACCCAAATGCAAAAGCACACCTCATTCAGTGATCTAGTCGATAGTGCAATTAGAATAGATGATGTCCTTATAAATAAAGGCGAGCTCACTCTATCTAAGGATACTAAGTCCATCAATGGTAATGGAAAAGATAAGAGTAAATTTTAAAAAAAGAACCAAAATGCGGTTCACGATGGTGTAGTCGATTCACCTGAGGCTAAATAATCTATATTCAACCTCTCAAGTAGTAGCCAGGCTGCTAAGGTTACTTATAAAAGCATAATTTATCCCAAGATTTCTCCAAATACTCACAAAGATAAGAAACCTTGGATTTCATGAACCAAGCATAAATTTACTCCTCTTGGAGAACCATGAAAGGATGCACTAAAAAAGTTGGTTACCCACATGATTATCATGATCCTAGATTTAAAACCTTGGGAGCCTGAATTAAAACTAAAATGGTGGAATGATTACCATGATTGTGAATACCACAATAATAAGGGGCACATGAAAAATGAGTGTATGAAGTTAAAACATGTTATAAAGGATCTAATTGATAATAAAACCATTATGGTCGATGGACACAAAGCCAATGATCACCACAAGGATTTCAATAAGCCTTTAAAGTCCTATGAGAAAGGAGAGTCCTCAACTACTCAAGGGGTAACAATAAATCATACCTACATGAATAATTATAATGTGATTCATATGCTTGAACCTTCAGATCACTCGATCAATGTTATCACCATCATCGAGAAGAAAACTGAAGCTACCAATGTGGTTATGCAAAATCAATTAAACATAACTATCAAAGGGGTTGCATCCTCTTCTCAACCAAATTATACACCAAAGAACAAGGCATCAACTTCCAAATAAATTACCCTATCTCTTCAAGCTACAAAATACAATCTAGTTGATCAACTACAGTGAACACCTACACAAATCTCCATTCTAGAGTTTCTTAAGTATTCACCATCACACAAGGAGATCCTTGAGAGAACTATTTCTGAAACAAACATGCCAAAGGACTTGGATGTTAACCAATTCCAAACAATGGTCTACCATCTAAATTCTCCACATTATCTGTCTTTCTCATAAGAAGATGACAAATCCCTCAGTCACCCACACAATCAACCTTTGCACATAGAGATATTGATTCACAAACATTGGGTTAAGCGTTTTTTGATAGATGGAGGCACTGGTTAGAACATATATAGTCTTAAGCTAGTCACATCACTAGGTTTTTTTGAACACACTATTGATCCTCAAAAGAAGATAACCATCAAAGAATATGATGAGGAGGAGAGATCATCAAAAGGAATAGTGGTGTTGTCTCTCAATCTAGTAATTGGGTTCATTAGGATCCATATCAAGTCAATTATCCCCTCAATCAATCAAATCAAAATTTGTCTCATCACATGACATCACGTTGGTTCATCATTTAAAATCTTAAATTGGGAAATCTTCTTGGAGGATGGGCATTCAGTTTCATCACTTCACATCAAGTTGAATTCTTAGATGCTACAATCAGCCATTGCTCAATAAGGCCCAGAGCTGATATACTTAGATCTCTCTATCATTCTTTGCTATATAAAGTTTGGAGATGATATCTTCAAATCTCTAATCGATCTACGTTCGACCAAGTTAAGTATTGGTTCTGTTGTGTCGGATAATTTCATCGCTTCACATCAACCTATTTCTATATTCAATCAAGCTTTACATATTCTTTGACCCAATGTGTTCCCAGATTGATCACACATTAATTAAAGAGGGGCAAATGTAATCACCTAAAAATGGTCTAGCAAACCCATAGCCCCATTTTTTCTCAAATATTTGGTCTTAATAAATCTTAAATCTAAGATATTATCGTTAGACTCTAAATTATTGAGAAATTAATCAAACTTGCTTATATAATTTTAATCCTAACTTGTTGAATCAGATCATCAATCATCAAAGCCTAAACCCAAAATGCATAAAAAATTGGGATAAATAAAAAAGCCCTAAGTTCAAAAAGTTAACCCATTCACACATGGGTTTGTACGCAAAAGTCAAAATAAAACAAATAAAAAGGGGAAAATACCAATTTTGTCTTATTCTACACAAGAGTTGACCAATCAAATTCACTTTATCATCTCACATAGATTGGGGGAAATTTCATCTCCACCATTCATCAATCTCTTTTGCCTCTTAATCTCAACCACTCATCTCTTGGAATCTCTTATAAAAGGGATAACTCCCTTTTCTCATTCATAAAAGAATATTTGGAGTAGAGTTATAATGCTATTTTCATCCAAGAACTCTTGCATTCATAATTCTTTACTTTCATAGTAGTTTTTTGCATTCTTGCATTGTTAGCTTCATTTCTTAGCTTAATGGCATTCTAGTCTCCTTCTATAGCTTAATAGTAGATGGATTGTTCTTACATTAGTATCTTGGATTTGCATTCTAGTTTCAATATCATTCATAGCTTGATAGTTCATTGTGTCTTTCAATTTCTTAAGTTTTGAGAGCCAAGCATGCAAGTATATGCATCTTTCTCATCTTCTTTGTCTTGAATCTTCCATTTTGGAGTAGTCAAGTCACTGATTTCTCTATGTCCAAATCTGATGTACATCCATGAGAATCATGCTCACTTCAACTAGGAAGCAATAAGCCAATTTCTATGGTTTTATGATAGTGCTTTGAATCTTATGATTTTCACTAACCCTTTGATACACTGGTTTATTGAAGTGTTTGGTTTTAGATGTTGATCACACATTTTACCACACACACATACAACTACTTTAATATGGTGACATAAATTCCTCTTTGCATCCTATTTTTTATACATACCATGAAATTATATGTACAGTTTAACCATAAACCATGAACTTGTTTACAATCTGAAAACACTAATTTTTAAGCATTCTACCACTTTGATATAACATAAGAAAAAAAGATTTTCTTTTCTTTTCCTTCTAATATTCATTGGTTTTAATCTCACCTTTTATAATGCAACATGCTAGAACTTCTAAGCCATTTACTTGATTATGAACCACCTAGCATAACATAATTTTCTTTTCTTGTGAATTCTTCTAGACAAGGGTCTTGGTAACTATCATAGGATCTCAGTAGTCCTAGAGAACATGATTTATGCATTTTTAACATGAATCCTTTTAAATATATAAGGAATTCCTATTCCTATATCTCATGCCTTGAATTTGTGGACTTGGGCCTTAGTGAGAATCTTGCAATATTGCTAGTCCCAAATGTCATACCTTCATACTATATATCAGCCATGTATTATTATATTGAAATGTCCAATATCTTGGGGTTTATAAACATTTCAATTTTATGTTTTCCTTAAATCTCAATAATATTTTTATTATGTAATCTCTAGATTCTCCATAATTTAGTTAGATCATAAGTGTAAGTTCATACACCATGTAAAGTGAGGGATACATATATTGTGATAAATCATATTACTTTGCTAATTCACACTATTTGTGGCCCCCTATGTTAAATGTGACTAATTTATACAAAAAATTTCTCAGTTTTAGGATTATTTCTATAAACTCGGTATATTCTCATATTTTTGACATTTTCATGACTAATTTTTTAGGATAATTACACCAAATGCATAGGTATTTAGGAAATTTAGAACTATATTTGGAAAGATAATTTCTAGATAAAACTGTAATAATAATTTCCCTCAACTGTAATTTTTGATCAAAAATTTAATACATAAATTATTAAGCTGCACATAAATGCAACTCTCTTTCTTGTTTTGAAACTTGAGAATGTAAGAATACTTTCAAGCATATTCAATCAAGAAATTCAATTATATTTGTGCATTCAATGAATAAATTATTGAAGAATACACTTTGTCTTACAACAGTCATGATGATTTGTTTTGTATTTCACCACCGTGAAAAACTGCACTAGCATGTTGAAAGACTTCACTCACATCAATCCTTGTGTGAGATTCCATACCAATAGATTCAAACTTGAGGTAGCATTTTCCAATTAAATAATTTTATGATTATTTATCCTCCCCCATGCCTAAGATTCACACTCTTTTTCATCATCATGTCTACTGTCAAGGTAGAAACATTGTCATAGGGATTGACTTCGGCATGTACCTATTAGTATAACCCTTGTTCCCCATATTATGTGCATGCAAGTTAAAAGTCAATTGTGAAAGTGGTATACAAGCATGGAGAAAAGTCTTATAAGTTACAAAAAAAACATCTGAGCAAGGGCACCCAACAATATTATCCCATGTTCAAACCACATCGCTTAACACTTGTTTTCAACTCTAATTTTTGGATCTACATTACTTTCTATCTCTTCAGTCCAAATATGTCTATGTTTCCCTCTAATTTTCTATATTTATAAAATCTATTTGTTTTCTACCATTAACCCTAGATCTCATAAAAATATAAATTTCATTACAACAAATGAACCTGATTCAATTTTTATATTCAAATATTATTTTATGGACATTTGAGATCTTAGTTTTCATCCATAGACTTAGGATCTCAGTTCCATACATATCAGTATTCTATAAATTTTTTATAATATCACTAGTATTTCATAGATTTTTATGAGAGTCTCCTTTATCATTAAAGTCCTATAAGAACTCTATCATTGTTACACGACTCTCCTAGTGGCTTCTACTAGTTTTATTTAATGCTCTTTTATCTCTTTCCACATCCAATACTTTTAGGTAACACTAGTTTGATTCCTTTTATCACAATTTCATTATTCATTAATGGATAATTTGTTGTCTTGGTTGGTTATCTTCAATTACTTTTATTTTTATCACTTTATATTATAGAAATAAACTCATACTCCTTGTATGTCTAGGAGTTAAATTAAAAGATTTATCATTTATTTGAACTTCATATAAATAGTTGGGATAAAAATAACCTAATATTTTACCCTTTTCTAAATCATGGTTGAATTTTAGTTGAAAAATCTAAAGTAAAGTTTCTTTTCTAAGTTTTTCAAAATAATCTAGGATGTTCTTATTATATTTTTACACATTCATGAAAAAATATTAGCAAAAGAACTTAATCAACTAATTTAAATGTTAATGCTACATTCATCATATAGTAATTTTGGAAAATCACCTGATTTTGGAAACAAATAAAATTTGTATGTTATTTTAATTTTTCTTACAATAATCAATTATATGTTTTATATTCATGATTGATGATCCAATTTATGTGCATGTCATATATAGGGTAGTGTTGGTTGTGAATGATCAATGATTCATGATAATATATTTGGCAAGTTTTAAAATTATATAGATGAAAATAATATTTATTTTTCAAATACTTGATGTATTAAGATTTATGGTTGAAAAAATGGTATGTATTCATAGTCTAATCTAATCATTAATCATTTAAGAAAAAGTGTGCATTTATAGTTATGTGTATGTAGTAGATGACTTGTTTGTGTAAGTTTTAAGTACTTAGTATGGTATGATTATTCTTATTGAAATGGTGGAATGCTTGTACTACCTACACATAACTTTTCTAAGCCTACATTCCACTTGTCATTGGTTGCAAACTCAATGTGTCTATTAACTAGATCTGTATGACCCTTTAGTGGACATTAGTCTTAGATGCCTACAACTATGATACATTTAATTGATCCGCATATGCAAGCTTTTTAAAAAAAATTTGTCCATATATATTTTCCTATTTTTCATTGACATGTAATTCCAAGCTACTTATAAATATACTAACCCACATTTATTTGAGTCCTTTGTATTTATCTACTACCACATTTTCTATTTTTACATTGTCATAGAATTGTCTTGGCACTAATTCCACTAACATTTATGTGTCCTAAAATATTGGTTTTATCTAGTGATTTGTAATCTCAATGAGAAAGATGACAATATAATAAAATATTTATTAGTTATAAATTTGATTTTGTTATATTTTAGACTTATTATTGTTGCAAAATGTTTAAATATATGATAGCTTCATATCTTGTTCATAATTACTGGTGAATTTTTTGTTGTGTGTTAGTGATATTGTTTGACATGGTGTGTCCTAGTGAGAAGATTCCTTACACATAGCTCATGGCATGACAATTGATTAAATGGGAAAGTATTTTTTACCACCTAATCATCTCAATGATTAATCAACTTGGTAGTAGTAGTAATGAGATACCGACACAAGAGTAGCATCAAAACATATTTATCATTGACCAAAAAACCAATGACACTATTGGAAACCAACTGGAAACTGACCTGGATTTATTTGTAGCTATATTAAAGAATGTAGCCTATAGGGATAGAATCCACAAAGATAAAGGTTGGTTCTGCCATGGGCTGGGCTTGTATTCAATGAGTTGGATCAAAAACTTTAAACCAGATCTCTCAGCTTGCAATTTATTTCCCTTCTTGATTGCCCTTCCATTACTGCCCCTAGAATACAAAGAACCAAAAATTATTGAAGCAATGTCTAATCAAATTGGCATATTCATTAGACACAACTTCATTCCCTTTGAAATCCCACATAAAGACACTACGGTATGTATCCTTCTTGACTATTCAAAGAAACTTCCAAAACAGATCAAGATCAACTCAAAATGGGGTCCTTGGAACTAGGATATTGTTTTGCAGAGTGCAAAAATTGTTCACCAAATGCAAAACAGTCTTGGGCACCTCACATCACAATGTAATGGGGGAAACCACTCTTATACTTGGGTTTGTGAAGACCGTTGTTCAAAACCAACAGCATGCAAAATTTGGGTATTAACGCAACAGACCCATAGTGAAACATCCACTCAAAACCTAGACTCGCCTTCTACAAAAATTAACACAATAGTAGAGAATACATTTACGTATCAAGAGGCTATATGCTTCTTTTTTGCATTATGAATCAGACTCTTGTTTTAGGATAGAGGGAGGTAGGGTATGGCCATTGGCTAGGAACAAAATGAGCCAAACATTTAAAATGTTGACAATATTGTCCATAACCTTATGTATTCAGAATCCACTGTCAAACTTTTGGATTTGCAGGAGGTATTCAATGAAAAGGCTGTAGTCGCATTCAAAGCCAAGAATTATATAGATGCCTAAATCACCAACCTGGCTTGTCAAATGATACATGAAGATGTCCTAGATGAGGGAGCATTAGCCGAGCTAGAAAAAATGTTAGCAAGAGACATACCTATGTCTCCCCCCATCTTTCACAGAGATCTTGAATCCCATAAGGACTATTTGAACATAGTCAAAACCCAATGTCCAATAGGGCCATCAGACCTAGAGAACAAATTGCATAGTGCAGAGAGCTCAGAAACTAACCAGTATCCCCAAGGGGAATCAATGAAAATGTACTAGTACAATGCACAAGAATATTTTGCGCTTTCAATATCATCTGAGAGAAAAGATCTAGATCAACCCATATATGAGGATACAATCATGCAACTTGGTAGCTCATATCAATTAATCATGGATTCTGATTATATAAACAGGGTGGAGGAAAGCACAATTCAAGACTATAAAGAAGCCCGAAGTATAGAAATTTACATACCATTGGGATGCTATGACCCAAATATCATGTTGTCACTTGATCAAACACCATCTAGTACAGGTCAGGCAACTCCCATGCCAAGGAAGAGGGGAAGAAAACAAAAATCTTCTAAGGCTAAGGTGGAAATAGCTGTAGGTATCTAGTCCACCCTAGATGGAAGATATTCCATCTCTAAAAGATTGACAAGGAGATCAAAGGGATCTCCTTGTCAACAATGAATATTATCGAGCATGGAATGTCAGAGGTATAAATTCCTCTGAAAAAATATGTAGAGTCAAGCAAGAGCTAGAATCTATCAGGGCAGACATTATACTAATGCAGGAAACTAAGCTATCACAAGAAAGCTATGATAAAAATATTGGAAGATGGACCAAATGGAAATCAATTCATATGGAGGGTAATGGAGCTTCGGGTGGCCTGGATGTACTTTGGGACCCTAAAACAGTGTAGGGACAGCTTATCAATCAAAATGATCACTTTCAAATCCTGTCAGTAAATTTTTTTTATCTATCTTTCATTTTGATCAATGTTTATGGACCTACGACAACACTTGAGAAACAAAGAGTAAGCATGAACTAAACACATTGCATTAAAGAACAAGTGAACCAATATATCAGCATGGGAGGTGATTTTAATGCTATTCTCAAAGCATCTAAAAAAATTGGATGGATCTGCCCTCCATTGAAAACCATACAAGATTTTTCACAATTTGTAGCAGACAACAATTTACTAGACATAGAACCAAGTAATGGATCCTTCACATGGACGAATAAGAGAGCTCACTTCTCAATCATTTTTGAAGGACTGGACTCCTTTTAAATATCCCAAGAGTGGAAACTAATAGCCTTTGCCTTCCTGTCAGAAATCTTGGCCACACCCAGCTCAGATCATTTTCCAATATCTCTTCACTTCCAAGCTCCAGCAACTAATCAGGGCACCAAGCATCAGCCATCTTTTAAATTTGAGAAAATGTGGTTTCGGCATTCACACTTTCTACCTCTTATTCACTAATGGTGGATTAGTGCAAACTGGTGTGTAGGATCCAAAATACACCAATTTGTAGCCAAACTGAAACATATCAAGAAACATATCAAAAAATGGAATGAACTGACATTCAAGAATATTTTTAAATAAAAAGAGATAGTCAAACAACAATTATCAGATATTCTTTATACCACAATCAAGCATGGCATGGAAAAGGATAACTTTGAAAAGAAGAAACACCTTCAACAAGACTGGGAAGAGCTATGCAAAAGAGAAGAAGTTTACTAGTGACAAAAATCCAGAGAATTATGGTTGCAAGGAGACAGAAATACCCAGTTCTTTCATGCATCGACACTCCAGAATAGAGTAGAAAATTGCATATTTTCCTTTAACAAAGCATACAATGGTACAATAGTGTCGGATGTAGAAGGTATTTAGAAAGAAGGGATCATTTTTTTGAAAACTTTCTCAATCCTCCAAAATTACCAATACCTGCAGACCATCAAACACAAGAAATTCTACAAGGCATCCCATCAATCATTACTAAAGCTGATAATGCAAGATTAATGGCTTCTTTGACTTTGTCAGAAATGAAAAAATAAGTTTTCTCCCTGCCCCCGGACAAGTCTCCAGGCCCTGATGGATTCTCATCTCTATTCTACTAAGAATGTTCAGACTTCATCAGATGGGAAGTTTTAGGTGTGATAGATGAATCAAGGAAAAATAGAGGTATGTTAAAATATTTCAGCAACACCAACATTGCAATTATAACCAAGATCAAAATCCCCAGAAATTTCTCAGACTTTAGACCTATCTCGCTCTGTAACACAATATACAAAATCATGAAAATGATGATCTATTTGAGGTTACAACACTTGATTCCTAAATTAGTTTCCCAAGAACAAGGAGGATTTGTGCCAGGAAGAGAGACTTTAGAAGGAGCAATGGTGGCACATGAAATTTTGCATTCAATCAACATAACAAGTCTACAAACTTTGTCATCAAATTAGATATGATCAAAAAATATGATAAAGTGAACTGGACCTTCCTTATTGAAGTACTAAAAAAAATTGGATTTGCGAACAGCTGGTGTAAATGGATCAAAGCTTGCATATCAGGGGCTTGGTTTTTAGTACTAATTAATGGGGTCCCGACGGGATTTTTCCCATCCACACAAGGGATCAGACAAGGAGATCAATTATCCTCGGTCCTTTTCATATTAATGGCTGAAGCCTTTAGTAGACTCATCCACATTAAACAAGCTCTTGGACTATGGGATGATGTGAAAATAGGAAACTCAGAATTATCTATTACCCACTCACTATTTGCGGATGACACCTTGCTATATGCAGCCTCTAATATAAAGGAGGCTAGAAAAATTAAACAAGTCATGGACTTGTACACTGAAGGCTCGGGTCAAAAAATCAATGCCCACAAATCCAAAATATTCTTCTTCAATACCAATCAGATTATCTCAAACAAAATTGCAAATGTGTTGGGATTTACAATTGACTTCCTTCCCTTTATGTACCTTGGCATCCCCTTCTTCATGTGAGTAAATAAAAGCACATAATGGCTGCCCATTATTGACAGAATTAAGTCTAGAATTATAGCATGGAAAGCGAAATGGTTGTCATTAGCAGGGAAAATTCTTCTTATCAGAACAGTGTTGGCTGCAATTCTGAATTATTATTTATCAGTACTAAAATCCCCTCCTTCAGTGATTCAAACCATCCAAAAACTACTCCGACAATTCCTTTGGACAACAAACATTAATGGAGATAAGAAAATTCCTCTTGTCTCATTGCAAGATATGGCACAGGTGAAATTTTTGGGAGGGGCAGGTATACATGACTTATCAAGCCGCAACAAAGCCTTTGGGGGTAAACTTGCTTGGCAAATGTACAAAAATCTAGAGAATAAATGGTGTCAAATTATGCAGTAGAAATATCTAGAAAACCCTTGTCCTTCCAGAATTTTCACCATCAGGGATCCCCTGAAAGGATCAGCTATTTGGGACTTCATGATGGGCGCGAGAGATATTGTAACAAGATACATAACTTGGGAGGTGAACTCAGGTGTTAGAGTTAAATTTTGGAGAGATTCATGGAATGGAGCACCGCCCTTTTTCAAATCTGAGGATTAGCTCTCCTCTTTTTTGTAATAGTCTAGGTCTTAATACTTTATTCAAAATCATACTTGTAATAGGTGATGATCCTGGGTTTTCTTGCTCATTCTTTCCCAGGTGAGCCTTCGAATCAATTTTTAATTTAATAAATATATTCAGTGGCTAGCCCACTTTTGTTTTAAAAAAAAAGAAAAAAAGTTCACCTTTTATGATATGCTTATATTTCTCCAATTCTAAATACTTGTTCTTTTAGTGGTCAAGGTCAATCTTCATTTTTCCCATGAGAGTATTAGCATCTTTCAAATTTTCTTCAGTCTTGATCTTATCATTCCTTTCTTGTTGAATCCCTTTAGCCATTATTTCATGTTCAAGCTTCAAGGTATCATTCTCTTATTGAAGTTGCTTTTCTGATATGAATTATCATTGTCTGAATCTTGTTTTATCTGAACCATAAGATCCTGTCTCTAATTTCTAGAAATTTCAAGATGGTCCTTAATTTTCTTGATGAATCCACCAGCTCTCCTTAATTTGAATCTCAAGTCACCATTTTCTTATTTTTCTTTATCAAGGTCTTCAAGTGATGCTTCAAAGTTCTCTTATCAATTTTCTGAATCTATTCTGATCTCCCTTGACCTGTTAAACTTTCTCTCAAAGGGCCAATAGCTCTGATACCAATTGTTATGATTAAGTAATACTGTGAGTGAGTTGAATCAGTATTACAACACTTTAAATAAATCTTAAACAAATTCAACACAAACCATAAGCATACTGAAATGAAAAGAACATAAGAAAATAACATAAAACTTATAACAACATTATTTGTTGTCGAGGTAACCCTAACCATGGGAAAACCGTGGTGGGGATGGTACCCACAAGCATGCACTAAAGTATAATATCCCTGTAAGGAGACCTAGCCATATTAGGAGTTGAATATTACATACTACAATTCCTGGTTAGAGGAATAACAACCCTGTTAAAGGTATACAACACTCTATAAGGGGCCAACTAATCTTACAACTCTTACACCAAAACTTCTATTACAAAGTGTTCTTTAGTAATGAACAAAAATAAGCACCTTCAATTCTTAGATAGTTCCAGTCATAGTTTTCCAAAGATCTGTCATCCTTTGCTCTGCTATTCACACATACACATATACATTCTCTCATCAAACTCTCATCATCATCATCGCTTTACAAAAACTCTTCTTATATATATATATATATATATATA
>MU224968.1:2401047-2421131 GCA_018584345.1 Thuja plicata
TATATATATATATGCATTAAGAGTGAGCCAAATCAAAAGGTTTTGGACTTGTCCTCCTTGATTAGTTTGATATTCTCCAAAAACTATTGTGCTAGAAATTCACATAAATTATAAGTAGTATTTTCTTTCACCATTCTATAGGACAACAAGATAACACTTGCATATACTAAGTTAGGTCTACTAATGTAGTAGAATTTGTAACCAAGTAACATTGCAATCAATCTGACATCCTGTAAGAATATATCATTAACTGTCATGGATTGCCTATCCCGTTTTGAATGTGTTAGGGTTTCTACTTGTTTCTTAATGTTCTTCTCCACCACAAGAATTGTACCAATGTTATCCAATCCAGTAATCTCATGAATCAATTGATTACATATTTTTATAGGTTGCTCTCCTATCCAGATGAACTGATCATGAACTCTACTGAATAATATTTTAAATGATTCCTCTTCATTGCATTCGTATAAATCCAATATCTTCATGATGCTCAGGTTGTCAATGTGTTTAAATTCACCCCTCATTTTTCCATTATCAGTCATATGCTCCATTTTAGTACAAATTTCATCAACACCTAGTATATCATACTTGCAGTGTATGTATGCCCTAATATCTTCTATGTGCAAAACGCCATGCAGTGTCTAGGAAAATGCTCCTTCAGGGTCATCTTCATATGAATTGAAAGGATTTTTCTTAAACTTGTATCTAGGTATATCTATAACATCATATATCAAATTTTCATCCATAGCTTATGTAGATGTAAATGATGTAAATACCTTTTACATGCTGAATTTTGAGTATTCACTTCCATCGATCACACAAAGTAATTGCTACATAGTCTGAATCTCTCTTCTCTCTAATCTCCTTAGGTCGCTACACATCAAATGGTAAGGAAATAGATAACCATTAGGTGTTTTATACATCATTAAGTGTTAAAAAACTCACATTACCTAATACACTCCAGTCAGTCATAAATCTGACGATCGTAATATATGCATCGTCCAATGTTGCGCTCTTAGATATAAGTTTCATTATGTCTCCCGATATCATATCTGATCTTGTTAGAGCTCAATCCACATATTCAGGGGCTTGATATATTCTATTGTGCTCATACGATGCTCCCCTTTGGCCATGCTCGACCAATTAGGTCAATTATTCTTTTCTAGCATCGGGAAAAGATCCAGTAGCATCCACTATCTCTTCCTGAACCAATACATCATTAGACTCTTTGACTCTAAATATTTTACCACTTATATTATCTTCTTCTTTCCTAAAACAATTGTCAAAATCACTCTTGTATTCTTTCATACTCTTACCAGTGTAATTGTCATTTCTCTTTGTATCCCTAGGAGTTGGTGCTCATCTGTTATTTACTACATTATACTTGAAAAACTTTGCTATATGACATGGATTGTGATATTTGTAGTATATAAGAGGTTTACTATACTTATTAAATTGTAATTTACAATTTCTTATAGTGTGTCTAAGGTTGTTGCATTTGTAACATGTGATCTTAGCTACTAATTCTCCTCTATTGTTGTCTTGTATGTATCTAGTTTGATCACGCTTCCTGTATTTTATCCTTTTGTGCCCATATGCATTGCAGTTAAAACAATAACCAAAAAAATTTCTGAAAGCAGTATTACCTCTTCAATCTCTCTTCATGTGTCAAAAATTGTTGTATCCAAAACATCTACCTCTGAAAGGCCCGATCTATTCTTTAATTTATTCAAGAATAGGTTTTTCTGCATCAATCTTTCCATGAGATTTTTATTCTTGATTCTTAGAACATTCAGATTCATTGAAGCCAATACCAGTCATATAACCTTTAGGTTTTATCTATCTGTCTGTTCATTGATCAAGTCACTACTTATGTGAAGTTTCTCATTGTGTTTCTTTGTCTGAACAAGTTCACCTTTTATGACAAATGTGAATAATTCTATAATTGATTAAAAATAGAGGCAGGATGATAGAGAACCAGGGAGGCAGGAAGTCAGAGAACAAGGGAGGCAGAATGGAAAATATTTAGGGAGGTAGGAAATCAGCGAGTCAGTCCAATAGAGCAATGGGAACATCCAGTGCAGAAAGGATGTCAAAGACATTTGTAGAGACAATGCAGAGACTTTCACCCAAATAGAAAGCCCTACCCTACACAACACATAGGGAAAGATTCACAATTTGCATGAAGTTTCTCAAAAATATTCTAAAGTACTCCCATTGTTCAGCTGGCTAAGCCCCGTGATCAAGATCTACAGACCAAAGGGTTTCATTCATTCCCTTTCCTCCAGAAGAACAACCCAAAACTCTCAGATCTAGATGTTCGAGCAAGAAAATAGTCGACATTTCAATCTTCAACGGGAAAGTAGTTGTTCAGCTAGCTAATCCCTTCTTTGTCAACCCGCGCTTCCAGATTGCTTCAGAACTCAAACAAAAGATGAATAAGGAAGCCCCTCTGAAGAAAAGGGATTTGTCGAATCACCATGGAAAACTATCTTCCTTCCAAGGATTTGTTAGTTACGAGTTGGGTGAATATTCTCACCAAGCTGCTTTGAAGCCTTTTGGGGTCCCAACCCGACCAGGTAAAAATCCTTCAGAAATTTTCAAATTGGAAAATGGGTGGGAAAAAATCACTGCTCAGAAGCAACCATTTAAACCAACTCATGGCTTCCCCCAAAAGAAGAATAGGTGAGGTGCTCATCTATTGAAATAGAAGCAATCGGTCTTTGACATTTGCAAGGGAACCCCTCCTAGATCTCCAAGGAAATTGGTCATATCGCCTACCAAAAATGCAGTTAAATACCTTTCAGACAAGGGCACAAATAATTGTAAAGGGAAGACTATAGAATTGCTCCCAGTTAACAAACCTCCTAGAGAACCCTTCAATCCAAAAGCCAGCAGAAAGATTTGGCAACCCAAACAAAAATAGGTATCCTCAGCCTATGCCACAACTTCCAAGGATACTCCTTGAGATGTAAGCAATGCACAAGAAATGATCAACATTTCTCTTCTAGCACATATGCTCCAGGATCAAGTCGGTTCCCTACGGTAAACTTCCATGATCGGTAAGATTTCATCCAAACATTTGTTACTTCCAGAGATTAGAGTTTGGGCTTTTGAAAACTGGTTAGGTTTATTAGACATCTTCCAACTCAAAACCAACCTGGGTTTCTTTGTAGCTATATTCAAGAATGTAGCCTACATGGATAGAATCCACAAAGATAAAGGTTGGTTCTGCCATGGGCTGGGCTTGTATTCAATGAGTTGGACCATAAATTTTAAAACAGATCTCTCAGCTTGCAATTTCTTTCCCTTCTGGATTGCCCTTCCATTACTACCTCATAAATTATTTAAGCAATGTCTAATCAAATCGGCATATTCATTAGACACAAATTCATTCCCTTTGAAATCCTGCCTAAAGACACTAGGGTATGTGTCCTTCTTGACTGTTCAAAGCAACTGCCAAAATAGATCAAGGTCAACTCAAAATGGGGTCCTTGGAACCAAGATATCATTTTGCAAAGTGTAGAAATTATTCACCAAATGCAAAACAGTCTTGGGCACCTCACATCATAATTTAATGGGGGAAACCACTCTAATACTCAGGTTTGTGAGGACCATTGTTCAGAACCAACAACATGCAAAATTTAGGTATTAACACAACAAACCCATAGTGAAACATCTGCTCAAAACCTAGACTTTCCTTCTGCAAACATTAATGCAATAGTAGAGAATACATTTACATATCAAGAGGCTATACACTTCTTTTTCACATTACGACTCATACTCTTGATTCAGGACAGAGGGAGGCAGCGTATGGCCATTGGCTGGGAAAAAAATGAGCCAAACATTCAAAATGTCAACAGTATTGTCCATAACCTTATGTATTCATAATCCACCATAAAAATTTTGGATTTGTAGGAGGTATTCAATGAAAAGGCTATAGTCACATTCAAAGCCAAGAATTATATAGATGCCCAAATCACCAACCTGGCTTGTCAAATGATACATGAAGATGTCCTAGATGAGGGAGCATTATCTGAGCTAGGACAAATATTAGCAGGAGACATACCTATGCCTCCCCCCATCTTTCACAGAGATCTTGAATCACATAAGGACTATTTGAACATAGTCAAAACACAATTTCCAATAGCGCCATCAGACCTAGAGAACGAATTACATAGTGTAGAGAACTCAGAAACTAACCATCATCCCCAAGGGGAATCAATGCAAATGTACCAGTACAATGCACAAGAAGATTTTGTGCTTTCAATATCCTCTGAGAGAAAAGATCTGGATCAACCCATATATGAGGATACAATCATGCAACTTGGTAGCCCATATCAATTAATCATGGGTTCTGATTATATAAATGGGGTGGAGGAAAGCACAATTCAAGATTATAAAGAAGCCCAAAGTATATAACTTTACATACCTCTGGGAGGCTATGACCCAAATATCATGTTGTTACTTGATCAAACACCATCTAGTACAGGTCAGGAAACTCCCACGCCAAGGAAGAGGGGAAGAAAACCAAAATATTCTAAGACTAAGGTAGAAATAGCCGCAGGTATCCAGTCCACCCTAGATGGAAGATATTCCATCTCTAAAAGATTGAAAAGGAGATCAAAGGGATCTCCTTGTCAACAAAGAAGATTGCCTCATGGAATGTCAGAGGTATAAATGTCTCTGACAAAAGATGTAGAGTCAAGCAAGAGCTGGAATCTATGAGGGCGGACATTATACTAATGTAGGAAACTAAGCTGTCACAAGAAAGCTATGATAAAACTATTGGAAGATGGACCAAATGGAAATCAATTCATATGCAGGGTAATGGAGCTTTTGGTGGCTTGGATGTACTTTGGGACCCTAAAATAGTGCAGGGATAGCTTATCAATCAAAATGATCACTTTCAAATCCTGTTAGTTAAACTTTTTGATCTATCTTTCATTTAGATCAATGTTTATGGACCTACGGCAACACTTCAGAAACAAAGAGTATGGATGAAATTAACACATTGTAGTCAAGCACAAGAAAACCAATATATCATCATGGGAGGTGATTTTAATGCTATTCTCAAAGCATCTGAAAAAAACTTTAGGGATCTACCCTCCATTGAAAACCATACAAGATTTTTCACAATTTGTAGCAGACAACAATTTAATAGACATAGAACCAAGTAATGGATCCTTCACATGGACGAATAAGAGAGTTCACTTCTCACTCATTTTTGAAAGACTGGACCACTTTTTAATATCCCAAGAGTGGAAACTAACATCCTTTTCCTTCCAGTCAAAAATCTTGGGCACACCTAGCTCAGATCATTTTCCAATATCTCTTCACTTCCAAGCTCCGACAACTAATTAGGCCACCAAGCATCAGCCAACTTTTAAATTTGAGAAAATGTGGTTTCAGAATCCACACTTTCTACCTCTTATTCGTCAATGGTGGATTAGTGCAAATTGGTGCGTAGGATAAAAAATGAAACAATTTGCAGCCAAACTGAAACATATCAAGAAACATATCAAAAAATGGAATGAACTGACATTCAAGAATATTTTTAAACAAAAAGAGATAATCAAACAACAATTATCAGATATTCTTGATACCACAATCAAGCATGGCATGGACAAAAATAACTTTGAAAAGCATAAACAACTTCAGCAAGACTGGGAAGAGCTATGCAAAAGAGAAGAAGTTTACTGACGACAAAAATCTAGAGAATTATGGTTGTAAGAAGGAGACAGAAATACCTAGTTCTTTCATGCATCAACACTCTAGAACAAAGTAGAAAACTGCATATTTTCCATTAACAAAGCAGACAATGGTACAATAGTGTCAGATGTAGAAGGTATTCAGCAAGAAGGGATCAATTTTTTTCAAAACTTGCTTAATCCTTCAAAATTACCAATGCCTGCAGACCAGCAAACATAAGAAATTCTGCAAGGCATCACATCAATCATTACTAAAGCTGATAAAGCAACATTAATGGATCCTTTCACTTTGTCAAAAATGAAAAAAGCAGTTTTCTCCCTTCCCCCGGACAAGTCTCCAGGCCCTGATGGATTCTGAGCTCTATTCTACCAAGAATGTTCGAACGTCATCAAATGGGAAGTTTTAGGTGTGATAGAGGAATCAAGGAAAAACAGAGGTATATTAAAATATTTCAACAACACCAACATTGCAATTATTCCCAAGATCAAAATCCCCAAAACTTTCTCAGACTTCAGACCTATCTCACTCTATAACACAATATACAAAATCATGACAAAGGCGATATATTTTAGGTTACAACACTTGATTCCTAAATTAGTTTCCCAAGAACAAGGAGGATTTGTGCCAGGAAGAGAGACTTTGGAAGGAGCAATGGTGGTACATGAAATTTTGCATTCAATCAACACAAGCAAGTCTACAAACTTTGTCATCAAATTAGATATGATGAAAGCATATGATAAAGTGAACTGGACCTTCCTTATTGAAGTACTTAAAAAATTTGGATTTGCAAACAGCTGGTGTAAATGGATCAAAGCTTGCATATTAGGGGCTTTGTTTTCAGTACTAATTAATGGGGTCCTAGTGGGATTTTTCCCATCCACATAATGGATCAGACAAGGAGATCCATTATCCTTGGTCCTTTTCATATTAATGGTTGAAGCCTTTAGCAGACTCATCCACATTAAACAAGCTCTTGGACTATGGGATGGTATGAAAATAGGAAACTCAAAATTATATATTACCCACTCACTATTTGCGGATGACACCTTGTTATAAGGAGCCTCTAATATAAAGGAGGCTAGACAAATTAAACAAGTCATGGACTTGTACACTGAAGCCTTGGGTCAAAAAATCAATGCCCACAAATCCAAAATCTTCTTCTTCAATACCAATTATATTATCTCAAATAGAATTGCAAATGTGTTGGGATTTACAATTGACTTCCTTCCCTCAATGTACCTTCGCATCCCCTTCTTCATGGGAGTAAATAAAAGCACATACTGGCTGCTCATTATTTACAGAATTAAGTCTAGAATTGTAGCATGGAAAGCAAAATGGTTGTCATTAGCAGGGAAAATTCTTCTTATCAAAATAGTGTTGGCTGCGATTCCGAATTACTATTTATCAGTATTGAAAGCCCCTCCTTCAGTGATTCAAACCATCCAAAAACTACTCGACAATTCCTTTGGACAATAAACATTAACGGAGATAAGAAAATTCCTCTTGTCTCATTGCAAGATATGGCACAGGTGAAATTTTTGCGAGGGACAGGTATACATGACTTATCAAGCCGCAACAAAGCCTTTGGAGGTAAACTTGCTTGGAAAATGTACCAAAATCCAGAGAAGAAATGGTGTCAAATTACGCAGCAGAAATATCTAGACAACCCTTGTCCTTCCTGAATTTTCACCATCAGGGATCCCATGAAAGGATTAGCTATTTGGGACGTAATGATGGCCTGGAGAGATATTGTAATAAAATACATGAATTGGGAGGTGAACTCAGGGGTTAGAGTTAAATTTTGGAGAGATTCATAGAATGGAGCACCGCACTTTTTCCAATTAGGGCCACATGATGACTTGGTGGATAACACTGAAGCACTTTGGGGACTATACCTAGTGGATTATGTCTCTACAATTTGCCTCATCTCCAATAAGGCAATATAGAAAGACCTGGATGAGCTTCCCATATCACCTTTGGCTAAAGACAGACTAAAACATACTTTCAAGGCAAAGACATATTTCTTTCAAACAAAGAGAATAGAATTTTGTGGGCTCCAGCTAAAGATGGGACATTAAATATAAAAGAGGGATACATAATTATTCAACAGCAGAAAACAAACAATGTTCCACATTGAGCATTCTCCTTCTGTTGGAATCAGGCATCTTTGCCTAGGGCTTCTTGCTTCGCTTGGATACCATTAAGAAAGAGAGCCCTCACCAGCGATCGATAAAATAAACTACAAATATCCCAACCATTTAAATGTTTACTATGTGATCTCGAGCTTGAAGATGTGGATCACCTCTTTCTTAAGTGTCCTTTTTCACATCAGTGTTGGATATACATTCTTGGCAAATTAAACTATTTCACACCCCTTCCCAATACACTTTGGGATCTCTTTCAAACTTGGTCAGAATTATACCAAAACTCACTCTTCTCTTCCTTTGGGGAGGCTTAACTAAGGGTAAATGATGTTGACAATATCCCATGTGAAGTTGAATAATGATGAAAGCACTAATCCTTGCCCGGAGTACCACATATGTGACAACACATGGGTTTACGCATAACTAAGTTAGAGTAATTACACTACAAGTGTGACATTGAGTAAGGGATTATGGGCAATCATTAAACCACATGGCTAATCCAAAATATTACCCTTTTGTATGCAAGGAATCCATATTCACAGAGATTTTTAGTTTCACATGTGTCTCTGCCCACGCGGAGTAGCAACAAGGGCCTAAAATAGAGTGTTCAAATCCTGAGCAATCAATGCTCATCACTCCAAAGTATGAGATATCCACTTCTGGGTTGAGTTTAATATTTCACATTACACAAACTATGACATGACGGTCCTTATATATTTTCAATTACTTTGTCTTTAACAGGGAGAAATTACTCATGTAGTCATGAAATCAGAGGAATAATCTATAGACATTGCTTACAATAGAGCTTCATTTGCCATTAACACTCACGATGGAGCCAGCTTATGGACAATTCCTGTGATGTAACTCTTGTGGGCTCTTGCATGAAGAGTTGCTTCCTCAAAATTACAGAATATCTATCCTTCTGGATGCTTTAGACAAAAAACTCCCAGTGAGAATTGATGACTTCCAGCTTGATTCCATGTTCATTTCCCATACGCTAGTGATCTGCAGAGCCATTCACCGGGTAATCTCTAATAATCAACTTTTGATAGCAACCCACAAATACAATCTATGGTCTGCATCTACCCTAGTAGGTGGGTTGTTCTCCCACCACCAACTACTTTCCAAGCATGAATTTATGGTTTCCTTTGATAGCATCAAGAGCACCTTAGAAAAAAAGAACTTTCGCTCTATGAAGAATACTATGCAGCTTGTGTCTTCAACTCTGGATAAAGAATCTGAAGCCAACATAAAATGCATAGTCTTTGCCATGCTCAAAATTCTTGAGTCTCCAAATGTATCCCTGTGGACCCTCAATTTGGTGATGATTCTAGCCTCAAATCCAGTAGCTAACGCAACCCCTTACCCCGTCCCAGACCTCAATTCACCCTCTACCCAAGATATTCAACCAAATGTCAGCTTTGTTGTCATGGGTATTCTACAAAAGTAGAATGTGGATGACTGTATTGGATGGGTCACCCAAATCCCCATTTCTCCTCCTGTAACGTGGGTCAGTATCGAGCTCACCAATGTTGCTCTCCAACAAGAGGAATCAGACGCTATGGAAGAATAATTCGACATTGGTGGATTGGGATTTAAATTTTGTAAATTTTGACATATCTCGGAATTGTAGACATTTTGTAAATCATATTTTTGAATTCTGGGCTAAAATATGTCAAAATTCATGATTTCTGAGCTAGAATAGTTCATCTCTAAATTGTAATAGGGTGTTCTATAAGAGCAGAATTTTGAAACTGAAATCCCCTCTTCTCTAGCAAATGGTTGAGGCAACGCATGGAGTATTCATGTAGCTTTCCAGTAAACAGACACAAATGATGTGCAAAGGCAATGTTGGTGTCACAGTGAACCAAATTTTGCAATGTATATGGGCATAAAAGCCATATGTTAATCCCCTTTTGGCCCTTTGCAGCTTCTATTCCAAAACAAAAATAGAGTTTCAAGGTTCATCTGAGGATTAGCTCTCCTCTTTTTTCAATAGTCTAGGTCTTAATACTTTATTCGAAATCATACTTGTAATAGGTGATGAACCTGATTTTTCTTGCTGATTCTTTCCCAAGTGAGCCTTCGAATTAGTTTTTAATTTAATAAATATATTCAATGGCTAGCCCACTTTTGTTTAAAAAAAAAAAAAGTTCACCTTTTATGATATGATTATATTTCTCCAATTCTAGATACTTGTTCTTTTAGTGGTCAAGGTCAATCTTCATTTGTCCCATGAGAGTATTAGCATCTTTCAAATCTTCTTTAGTCTTGATCTTATCATTCCTTTCTTGTTGAACCCCTTTAGCCATTATTTCATGTTGAAGCTTCAAGGTATCATTCTCTTATTCAAGTTTCTTTTCTGATCTGAATTATCATCGTTTGAATCTTCTTTTATCTGAACCATAAGATCCTGTCTCTAATTTCTAAAAATTTCAAGATGGTCCTTAATTTTCTTGATGAATCCATCAGCTCTCCTTAATTTGAATCTCAAGTCACCATTTTCTCATTTTTCTTTATCAAGGTCTTCAAGTGATGATTCAAAGTTCTCTTGTCAATTATCTGAGTCTATTCTGATCTCCCTTTACCTATTAAACTTTCTCTCAAAAGGAAAATAGCTTTGATACCAATTGTTATGATTAAGTAATATTGTGAGTGAGTTGAATCAGTATTACAACACTTTAAATAAATCTTAAAAAAATTCCAAACATACCAGAAGCATACTGAAATGAAAAGAACATAATAAAATAACACAAAACTCATAAAAACATTATTTGTTGTCGAGGAAACCCTAACCATGGGAAAACCGTGGTGGGGATGGTACCCACAAGCATCCACTAAAGTATAATATCCCTGTAAGGAGACCTAGCTCTATTAGGATTTGAATATTACATAGTACAATTCCTAGTTAAAGGAATAACAACCCTGTTAAAGGTATACAACACTCTATAAGGCGCCAACTGAGCTTACAACTCTTACACAAAAACTTCTATTACAAAGTGTTCTTTAGTAATGAACAAAAATAAGCACCTTCAATTCTTAGATAGTTCCAGTCATAGTTTTCCAAAGATCTATCATCCTCTGCTCTGCTATTCACACACACACATATACATTCTCTCATCAAACTCTCATCATCATCATCGCTTTACAAAAACTCTTCACACACACACACACACACATTATTACGAAGTCGGCTCTCTTAACAATATCACATAGTTGGCTCTCAATACAAAATAAAAAATGTTAAGAGTAAATACAAAGTCGGTTCTCGTACATAACCAAAGTCTAGATTATCCTAAATTATAATCCAACTTAGCTTTTCAGGAGTCCACATGATACTCTTTTAATCATCGTTGCTATACAATTGCTCTGTTACATTGTCTTGTTGTGTGCACTTGTCTGCAAATCTCTCTAACTCACTATAATCAACTCCAAAACCAAATCGATCTTAGGTGGAGGTCATACATATCCTGTAGTATCATCCACTAAGCTTGCAAGTCATATATTGTCGTACGCGTTCTTCGCTAGCCAAAATAATACTGTCATACTCTGTTTTCTACTTCTGTACTTAGTCATTTTGAAGATTGTATCTCCAAAACATAACTTCATTCCAAGTGATCAACATACCATATATGTTTCCATAAATTACAACCCATAAGTATCTCAAATCATACAAAACTCATCACTTTCCAAAAAGTCCTTATGTAAGATTTCATACGAATAGATTCATATTTGAGGTAACATTTTCTTGTTCAATACTTTTATGATTGTTTATCCTCCACCATCTGTAGGATTCACACTATTTTTCATCATAATGGCAATTGTCGAGGTAGAAACACTGTCATAGGGTTTCACTTCAGCATGTACCTATATAGTATAGCCCTTATTCCCCATATTATGTTCGTACAAGTTCAAATACAATTATGAAAGTGGTATACACGCATGGAAAAATGTGTTATCTAGATTACAAATAAAACCATCTAAACAAGGGCACCCAATAACATTGTCCCACTATAAGTGTCCAATTTATAACCAATAGATTTTTCAAAGCCTATTGACTAAATTCCTACAGCTCTTTAAAATTATAGACATGTTCAAACTACATTGCCTAACACTTGTGTTCAACACTATCAACTCTAATTTTTGGATCTATATTAATTTCCATGTCTTCACTCTAAATTTGACTTAATATGGCTATGTTTCCCTCTATAATTGGCTATAGTTATTAAATCTACCTATTTTCTACCATTGACCCTAGATCCCATAAAAATATCAATTTCATTAAAACAAATGAGCCTTATTCCATTTTTATGTTCTAATATTATGCAATGAACATTTGAGATTTTATTTTTCATCCATAGACTTAGGATCTCATTTCCATATATATCAGTATTGTATAAATTTTTTTTATAATATCAATAATATTTCATAGACTATTACAAGACTCTCCTTTATTAATAAAATCCTATAAGAAATATATCATTGTTACATCACTCTCCTTGAGGCTTCTACTAGTTTTATTTAATTCTCTTTTATATCTTTCCACATACAATACTTTTAGGTAACACTAATTTGATTCCTTTTATCACAATTTCATTATTTGCTAATGGATCATTTCTAGTGGTGGTTGGCTATCTTAAATTACTTTTATACCTCATCACTTTCTATTATAGAAATAAATTTATAGTCCTTGTATGTCTAGGAGTTAAATTGATAGATTTATCATTTCTTTCAACTTCATATAAATAGTTTGTTTAAAATAACCTAATATTTTACACTTTTCTACATCATGGATGAATTTTAGGTGAAAAAGCCACAATAAAGTTTATTTTCTATGTTTTTTAAAAATAATATAGGATACTCTTATTAGATTTTTGTACATTCATGAAAAAATATTCGAAAAACAACTTAATCAACTAATTCAAACTTAAACACTATATTCATCATATAGTATTGTTGGAAAATACATAATTTTGGAAACAAATAAAATTTGTATGCTAGATTAATTTTGCTTAGAAAAATCAATTATATTTTTTATATTCATGATTGATGCTCCAATATATGTGCATGTCATATATACAGGGTAGTGTTTGTTGTGAATGATCAATGATTATTGATAATATATTTGACTAGTTTTAAAATTATATGAATGAAAGTCATATTTCTCTTTTAAATAGTTGATGTATTGAGTTATATGGTTCAAACAATGGTATGTCTTCATAGTCCAATCTAATCATTTAAAAAAAAGTGTGCATTGATCATTATGCGTATGCAGTAGATGACTTATTTATGTAAGTTTTGAGTACTTAGTATGATATGATTATTCATATTGAAATGGTGGAATGCTCGTACTACCTACACAAGTTTTCTAAGCCTACATTCCACTTGTCATTGGTTGCAAACTCAATGAGTCTATTACCTAGATCTATACGACCCTTTAGTGGACATTAGCCTTAGATGCGTACAACTATGTTATTCCAAGTTACTTATAAATGTACTAGCCCACATTTATTTGAGTCATGTGCATTTATCCACTACCCCATTTTACATTTATTCATTGTCATAGAATTGGCTTGGATCTCATTCCACTAGCATTTGTGTATCCTAAAATATTGCTTTTATCTATTGATCATTTGAAATCTTAATGAGAAAGATGACAATATACTCATATTTTAACTGGTTATAAATTTGATGTTGTTATATTTTAGAGTTATTATTGTTGCCAAATATTTAAATTTATGACAGGTTCATATCTTTTTCATAATTGGTGGTTAATTTTTTATTTTGTGCTTGTGCTATTGTTTGATATGGTGTGTCCTAGTGAGAAGATTCATGACACATAGTCCAAGGTGTGACAATTGATTAAACGGGAAATTATTTTTTACCTCCTAATCTTCTCAATGATTAATCAACATGGCAGTAGTAGTAATCTACTTATACAAGGATAGCATCAAAACATATTTATCATTGATCAAAAAACCAATGACTATATTTCAAGAGGGTCAACATGTGCATCAAATTAACAAATGTCACACAAATGGTATATATGGTTACATGTTTTGTGGGGCCACTATATTTATTTCTAATGATTTAATATTGTAGTTTTTCTCATATAAAATGACATAATGACATTTTAAATTGTGTACAACTTTGTTCAACCTATTTTTTTCTGAAGTGTCAATTTCAAATTAGATACATTGGTATTGTCAATGCTTGCAACTTTTTACCAAATGACAGTCTATGATATTTGTAATACAAAGAACAAAATGCATTTAATTGAAATGCAATGGTGCGCAAAGGGGAATTACGGTTATATAGTTTTATAATAACATTCATATTTAATTTATTTTTTTAACTCCGAAAGGCCAAAGCAATCAATAATATATATTTGAAGTAGTTCGAGTAACGTGTGGAATATCGTTCTCTGCACTCAATTGTTAAACACATAAATCTTCAAGTGTGGCATGAGTTTATCATTTCTATCCAGCTGCCATCATTTCATACTAAGGACCACTTGAGCACGCACCACTAGATTTAAAATACCCTATACAACGATTGGAATCTGAGAAAACAAGTGGTTACAATCAACCTATGGGCGATCATCTTAGATGTGTAGCTGTTTGAACAAAGGTGGGTCTCACAATATTTTCGACTTTAAATATATGTGCGAAGCGCATTATCAATAGTATATTGTAATAGTCAAATTCTCATTAATCGCCCATTAAAAGGAACCCTTCCGCAAAGATGTCTAAGAAAAAAGGGATATCAAAGCATCTTCTCTTGCAGCTTACTTTTTCTGATAGCGATTCATTTTCACTTATACGTTTCCAACATCATTTATTTTCTTTGAGTAATCTGAATGTGTTCGGTATTTTTTTGGGGATAAAAGTCTCTTAATTAGCTGCGTTTCCAGTAAATGTTTTTCTGCCATTTCTCTAATGTTTCGTAAACCTGTTTCAATAGGCTTTATCAATCAAATTTATCTTGAAAGTTATCACACATATAACCTAAAAGTAGCCAGGGTTAAACTGTGGGCTATTACAGATATTAATGGTATATCCTTTTTTCAATCTTGTCACAATGTCAGTGCGCTAAACCAATATTCTTAATGATTAAACGTTAACGATTTCCCAAGAGAAAGGGGTGACTTAAGAGAGAGCTAGCTAGGTCCTTGTAAGAAATGCTTACAATTTCCCCATGCAAACCGATCGGGAAGTCTTCATTTAAAAGACGATGACAAAGTTCCTCTGCCATGACCTTGCGAATTCCAGCAACAAGTATGCTCGCAAGAAAGCCCACACAAATGTCTATGTTCACTCTAAAGAAATGGTTCATGCTAATAAAATTGAATCCTAACACCTTTCTCACTCCGCGCAATACCAATCGGTGGTGAAAATTACAGAACTCTTTGAGCCTGGGAGTGTCAATGGAACTATAATCATGATAATCATGATAATCATGAAAATTACAGAACTCTTTGAACTCTCTCTTAAGTCACCCCTTTCCTTGGGACCTAGCTATAACATGATAATCGGGGAACCATTTCTAGATCTAGGCTCATCCCCAAGGAGGAACATTTATGGCGGGCCTCCTAGGCGTCTCTTCATCATTTAAGGTTAAGAGTGGGAGGACAACCAAATAAGAAGGTATATGATGAAAAGAGGCATTGTCTTTCTATCAGAATTTCTAGGTCTAGAAAATTGTTTGGATGTTTCATTCGGGGATGACTTGGATGAAGACCTTGACTGGGTTTATCAATATAAATATGATGAGAAGACGAACGATTTAGGAAGCAAGGATTCCTCTAATACAAAGGAGGACAATGTAGATGCAAAGGATGAAGATGAGGATAATGAGAAGGAGGTGGAGGCAGATGAAGATGTTGCAGAGGAGGATGTTGAGGACGACTAGAAGATGAGGGACATGACTTAGACCACCTGCAAAATTTAGAAGAGTGTGATGAAACAGAGAGTGCATCCTCGACATGGAGTAATGAGGATGGATCTTCCTCATCCTCGGGATAACACAAAGAGCTAATTGCATTATGAGATTTTTATGTTAGTGCTCAGATCGTCTTCTTTTTTAATTGCCTTATGATGTTAAGGTTGTGAGGTGTTATAAACTTATAAGATGCAATGGGTGGGAGCATTTTCTTGCTCTATTTTGTCTCTAGACTTAGTTATAAGCTTTAAAGATTCAGTGGATGGGAGCATTTGTTTTCTCTCTTTTGTTTCTAGACTAGTAATGTTGGTTGTTTATGGATTATAGTTTAGACCTTTATGTACATACTTTATATTAATATATTTACTTCGGCCTCGACTTCTTATGCACCAAAAAAAAGTGATTGACAAAATATGTCTACATTTTTCATTATGAATTTGTAATCACCATTATGGTTTCTTCATTAGTTTACATAAATTGATGACATGTTTATTCTGGGGAGCCTAACATTTAAGGCATCTAGTATATTTGAAATGAAACATTTGGATGTTCCAATATTGAAACTTTGCTATGTAGATCTATTGAAAGAGTTATTATTAGTTGTCCTTCAATGATATCCTAGGTCTCTTCCTATAATGTTTATGGAGGCTATTTTGGAGATAAGAACACATTTTGTCTTCTATCTATTAACATAGTATTTCTAATAACCATTTATTTGCAGTTAAGATACCTTATATATATCCACTAGCCTTATGTGTTTCCTTCCCAATGTGCAGAGGAGAGACTCAAATATATGCACTAGACTTATGTGTTTAAGAAACATGGTGTAGAGGAGAAAGTCAAATTTTATTGTGTTCCCATCAATTTAATTAAAATAAAAATACATAATTTATTATCTGTACTGTAGTAGCAAGTTAGATACAATATTTATCATGGACAACTACGATAAGTTAGCTACAATATTCATCACAATAGCTGAGATATAAGCCTTTCAAGATCAATGTTGAGCTACTAAAGATCATTTTGGGTGATGAGAGATTGGCTTGCAATTGGTTTCTGATAGCTAATTAATTTATTATAACATTTGTGTCGTCGTTCTTTTTCAGCTATAATCCAGGTGTCCCTAATCTTGAAAACCATATGTTTGCAAGTAGAAATGGGATTCTTTCCCTCTTTTTGTCTCTCATCTTGCACAAACTTCTACCATGTGAGGGAAGCTCCTCTCAATCTAAACTTATTCATGTTCACTTGTTGTGCTTTAGTGTCATTCTCATATTCAAAATGGTTTTCCAACCTTGTATCCACTTTGTCACTAGCTCCGACTCCATTTTTCCACTAAACAAAGGTACACCCTCCAAAGATCTTCCACCCATAGCTTTCAATTCTCTAAGGAATGGGTCTTCTTGCAAAATAGGATTAGGCTTTGGCACTTCATCTTCTACTACCACTGACTCCTCTTTACCTTCTATTTATTTAACCTTTTAACTCACTTCTTCTATCACAAGTTCCACTGCACCAAGCTTACTCTCCATCTCTACCAATCATTATCTTAGGAGTTTGTTCTCCTCTTCTTGCTCATCTACCTTCTTTTCCGACTTGACATCAGTTACCATCCTTGACTCACCTACTAATTCAAGATAAGACATACACTTTCTTAGCCCAAATATTTTAGACTCTAATACAAATTTGATAGGGAGGCTCTTATCCTTGAGTCATCTTTACTCTACCTAAGATCACCTGCTAGACCTCCTAAGGGTTTACTTCTCAACCCAATCCTAGGAGAACACTCTTGGTTTCTTCCTCCTTATACAAGGGCCTCTCTACCAAGGGTAAAATCCAACTCTTTCTTGAATTCACTAAAGTAAGTTTACTCTAACTCACACCATGACACTTTGCAAGATTTATTTGGCTTCAGTTCATAAAATTTCATCCAATCTTGATGTTCTTTTTCCCATAGTTCAAATACTCTTTTCATCAAGAATCAATGCTTCTAAGGGCTAGTAGCCCTATAATCCCTAATTTGGTGCTAATCTAAAAAATCCCAAAGTAATCTTAAAAATAATCATTGATCCTAACAACCTTTTGGAAAACCTTCAATATTTTTAGGGGTTGGAGTCACCAAGCTGTCTGTACACTACATTTTGCAAACTATGTGAATCTCCTTAAAAATAGGGCTAGTTGCATTCTCTTAAGGAAAATATTGATGAAATGGATTCATCAACTCTTGGCACTGGTTCCAGGGCTTCTTCAAAATCTTAACACCTCTCCAACCATTAGATCCTCTGGCTCAATCCAATCCTTCATTAAAACTTTGATTGTCATCTACTTGTTCCTAGCCATGTGCACACTCTCTCGCCTAGGGAAAGCTTTTAAAATACAAAAAAAACAACTTCTAGAAACTATAAAAAAAAAGTAAAAGAATATACAAAGGCTCCACTTTCCATTCTCCATGATCCATTAAGATCCAATCGAGGGAATTCACCGTAGTGCCACATTTACATGTACAAACCCTTACACTAGTAGTGAACAGTCCAGACAGGTTTTGGGATAATTCAAACACTCAAAACTATAAAAAAAATTTATCACAAGAATTATCTACGGAACAAGGAAAAAATAACATGAAACTATTATGCACATCAAATCAAGTGACTCAATCCATGTTTAGTGAGTTCAAACTAAATCTTGCAAAATTGTGAAAACATAATAAGCTGTCAATTAGATCCTTCTTCTA
This sequence comes from Thuja plicata, assembly GCA_018584345.1. Lineage (NCBI taxonomy): Eukaryota > Viridiplantae > Streptophyta > Pinopsida > Cupressales > Cupressaceae > Thuja > Thuja plicata. The sequence continues at coordinate 2,419,576 of MU224968.1, forward strand.
AATGTAACAAAAGTTCCTACAATCTCAGTAAAATGATTGGGAATCCCTTATATATGTTCCCTAGGCTCCTAAAAATAGACTAAACTGATCCATAACTTTCATTAGGGTATTTTCCAATTCCTGTCTAAATATTGTCGTGCAACTTTGGAAAGTTGTAAATGTTGCTCAAGTAACATTTTGCAACTTTTACATCTTTTGTAGTTTCATAGATCTGAACCTATGAATGGGTTACAAAAGGCTTCTTTCATCATACTAGAACTAATTACACCCCAAATAGGTCTTTCTAAGAACTATAGGTGTCAATCCTACATTTTTCCACATTTTGGCTTTCCAAACATACATAGGGTCTTTTGGACCAAATTGACCACCAAAGAAAACATAAAGATAAAAAAGCAACACAACATTAACATACCATAACCTTATTTATGAGAATTATTATAAGAATGTCTTACAAAATAAAAATTGAGGGTTATCCTAATCCTAACCCCTAGGTGCTCCTATACTAATTCTCGGTATTATCATCCTTGGAATCCTTAAGAATAGCAGACCTCTATTTTGGAGGCGATAAAGGATTCAAGCGGGAGGATTTTCTCAAATTCGTAGGAGAAGGCTTAGTAATTTTTTCCATTCCTTTCTATTTTGTATCACTGGAATCGACATTGCTTTGTCATGCCCCGCAAGGGAACCGGGGAAGAGAATAGAGGTTCTCTTTGAAAAACAGAAAACCTAAGTAAAAATTTATGAAATTTTTTGAACTTTTAAAGAATTATGTGAGAAAATCTTAAACTTAGATTCCTTCCAAGGTTTCCTTCTAATTTAATGCACGATTCATTTAAGTTCAATAAGTAAGCTAACAACAAGTTTTACTTCTCAAAGCAAACTACATCATATCATTATAAGATTCTTTATTAGGAAATGCCTAAGTACTTTCATTTCAATTTTCCATTTAAAACCATCTATATTCCTAAGTATTCTCTATGAAAAATATAACCTTTAAATCAAATGGAACCATCTAAATCATTTGATACATTGCAAATAATACATTTGTTCTTCAATAGCCTTTTTCACTTAATCAATAATAAGAAACATACTACTATACTTGAAATGTTACCAAATCCTTTTTCTTTTCCAACATACATTTTATACATAAAGTTCATGCTTTTCCCTTTTCCTTTTTCCTAAGTCTACCCATTCCAAAGACATCATTTTGAAATATATTAATGATTACATTACATCCAACTCCTCAAGGGAGGTAAAAATAATTTTACATCATGAAAGATAATCACAAGGCCTTCATTCTTCAAAAATTGGTACATAAGCAAGCATAAATCTTCAAACACTGCCTCCACAAAAGATACCTTGATAAAAGTTTTACCACCCAACCACGTGGATACCCAAAAGGCCCACTCCCCCGTGCTAGGAGATAAAAACCAAGGTCCACAAAAAGGGGATAGCTAGGCCATACCTAGGGTTGGGTAACCTTTTCCCAAATAGCAAGGAAAGAAAGGGTCAAAACATAAAACATTTCCCAAAAAGGTTCTAGGGCTTGGTAGAAA
>MU224968.1:2422815-2468712 GCA_018584345.1 Thuja plicata
TCTCAACTATCCATCCATTAATAGTTAATGAGATGGTTTGCAAAACCATTCCCGTAAAGGGAGAAATAAATTTTAAACAAAACTATAATCTTATGTTCCCTAAATTTAAGGGTGTCAAAAAAATAAAATAATAGTCTTAAAAATAATTTACTAACTTATTTAACTATGGTAATAGAATTTACCAATCCTATTTACCACTTGTAAGAATAACATAAGAATAATTTCCTTCTCACAAATAATTAATTAATTTATTATATAATAATATATATTAATATATGTATTCATAGGCATATGTGTGCACCCATATTCTTATGGTACATATACCATAAATAAGACACATTATTATTAATATTAAATATTAAAAATAACATTATTATAAAATATGTTATTTATTCATACACTCATCCACACTCTAAAATATATATTAGGTAGCTACTAACATAGGTTAGAAAAACATTTTATTATTAATATTACCATAGACACTTTGTTATTATGAGTATTATAAAATAATACCATAAATTATTCATTATTATTGATATTAAAATCACATGATTTAAATCACAGACAAACTCGTTCCTAACGAGATATGCTAGTATAATAATAGCTACTACTAAAGATAAATTACTAAATCATACCCTCAAATAAACGATGACTCACATCAATAATCAAATTTGAGCATACCACGAAGACAAGTACTAGCTACAAGATCCACAAATTCAACAAACTAAGAGATCACATAATACATCCACACAAGGGAATGACTCGGGAACTCCCCACCTAAGGATAGAAGGATCAGAGGTGGAGTTTCTTCCTGTGGAACCTGGTGATATCTCCATAACAACAACAACGATCGAGGATTTTGAGTGATCACTCAGACCTGTGAAGCCAGGTGGAGACGATACCTGGTACCTGCAATATTGCATCACCAAGAAGAGATACATATATATATACATATGGATATTCATAAAAATCAGATATATGCAAACAGATGACCAGGATCGATACATCGTGTGGACCTCAACTAAGTGGGTAACTACGACTTCGTCCTAAGCCATGAAAACACATCAGACAGATATCCATGAAACATAAAACATCATGATAATGGTTAGATTCAAATCCTTTTTTTAGATCCATAAAACATATAAAAATAGATGGTTTTCTAATATCATAAACATATAAATGATAACCATAAATGAGCATATCAATCATATCATCATCCACAAAATATAAATGTAAATGTATAGTTATAACCATCATAATAAAATGTCCAAGTCAAAAGTCCAAGTATCACCATAGGAGAGGGTATTACATGCTTTCTCTTTTCCCTTTATTGTCCAAAGAGTCAGGGTAACCTCAACCGACGGCTAGTAATCAGAGTCCTCATCCTTTGATGATACCACTCTGTTCTTCTGAGAGGAGGGAGGTGTGGAAATACCAATTTCTGACTTACCTTTTTTGCTTGTAAATATGGAAAAATTCATCTCCATCTGAATAAACATCCAGGAGGTCAAATTTGTGTCCCCTTAGTGAACCCTTATGTTTTTATTAAACTCAATATAAATTTTAGGAGGTGGAATTTCTTCATATTGAGGGGTTTAGCATGTTCCATACTCAAAATAATTAGAACCACATAAAGGATTAGGGATGAGAGTTTCTTCTTATGGGCTAAAAACACTGTAGTTAAGAAAGAAAAGAAATTATAGTGGAATAGAAATAACCTTGTAATGATAGAAATGATTCAAGATCACAAAATGGTAGCTAAAAATACTACCAAAGTTCCCATTTAATTTTAGGCAATGCATAATTACCTCAGTGACGTTTGGCCATGGCTTTCATAGAGAACATCTATCAAAACTACCATTCATTATTTTGAGGGCATTTTCCCATTCACCTAGAAGAAATAAAAAATCAACAACATCCTCTCTATATTTCTTATCTCTATAGAACTTCCTTCCCTCAATGAGGGTATTGGAAACATTGGTGACAAGGTCTTCATTGATCACTAACTCGAGCCCATAGACATGCAAAATAATGTCCTTTTGACCCTTAAAAAAAGCCTTCATGACAACGGTATTAGCTCTATGAAGCCACTCCATGTACCCAGTAAGCTCCCCTGCAGAAATGACACTCTAGACCAACTTAATATTCTTCTATCTGTCATAGATAATATGATCTATGCAAATTTTGTCTCCTCCCAAGGAACTGGCATGAAAATTCTAGTTCGTAGAGAGTAAATGTAAGAAAAACACCGCCCATAAATGTATCCATAGATGGAATAAAGATTCCAACCTACCTCTATTCCCTTGTACATATAAATTCATCATTTCCCACGCATGCAATAACTCACCATCGTTGGTCAGCATTATGGAGATGTTGTCTCTGAATTATTGGGATATAATCATTCATATACCAATCACATCTTTGTTAGTCCTACGACCCAAGATAAATGAGTGGGGAGTGGATCAGTTATCTAAGATATCTGCAAATTTTCTGTTCTTTATCTCGAAACAACATTCACAAGTTCACTAATAGATATCAAAAATGAAAATCAATAAATAAACACAAAAATAAAAATTTGTGCAATACATAACACAAATATTTTCATGTGGAAACCCAAATGGGTGAAACGATGCTAGGAATGAAGACCCACAAATAAATTACTCTTCTTATGTATGCCCTGTTAGGAGCTTAACCCTGTGAGGATTTACAAAGTCACTGTTAGGTGCCACCAAGTTATGGAATATTGCTCTAGCCCTATTAGGATCTTTAACTTGTTAAGAGAAACTCTGTTATGAGGTTTCAAACTCAAGTTAATGAGCCACTCTATTAAGATATTTACAAATAATATCTATTAGGATCTACCTGCTTAAGGAATTTATAATAGGAAACTATGTAACACATTCATTCACTCATCAAATTACTCATGAATACTTTGTATTGATCCAAGCTTCACATTCAAGATCTAAACACATAAATTCTTTATTTGATGATATAAATATCATTGATCAATCCCTATGGTGACCAACATCCTAGATCTCATCTAACACATTTGTAATCACCTTTCAATATTCATACTGAAAGAGATCGTGCCAAAATAGACATCCCAATATAAGAAACTTATCTACCAAATAGGTCAACAACATGATAGACTCAAATAATTAATTTTATCAAGAATAGTCAAACATGTTTTAACCAACTTGTCCTTCATCTTGATAAAATGTCTACATCAAACAATATAAAGAAAACACATTACCAGAAATGAATCGGGACATATCATGATGACATCTAGAACACACATGATTAAACACAACCCTATCACCGATCACCAAATGAAGATCTACCATCGGTGGCTCAAGAAAACTATCACCTTTCAATGAAACAACTTCTAAAACCTCATAAATGCTTACAAGTCATTCAAATCAGTTGCATTAAACACCATTAACTCAAAACTATATCAAAAACACAATCATATGACCACACCACCTGACTCATCATAGATTTGACAAACCAATCAAATCACTCATTGTAATTAACATACGATTTTAGCAATTGCCCTATCATATTTGAATCAAACATAACTTACACAAATAATATATTCAATCATTAAAATCATACAATTATCCTCTAATGTCATTCCCAGGTTTCCCATAATAATCATGACCATTTTAGTAACATTGTGTTCATCCTTCTCATATACTTTAAATCATACTAAGAACGCAAGGTCAATACTTGAAATTAATGACAACAGAATAAATTATCATTAAAATACCAAATTTGTATCATCACATCTTGCCAACCAGATAATCTGAGTTGTTTTTTTTGTTCTCTAATCAACTGTTATGTATCTCCCCCTTTCTCACTTTCTCCATGATTTGTCTCATCTGATAGCTTTCCACATCTCATTACTTCTCTCCCCCTTTTACAATAATTCAAAATAATCCATACCATTTATCACAACCAAGTAATCAATACCTTTACCACTGACTTCTCCCCCAAAGGAGTAGTCCCTTATTACATCAATCTAATCAAATATTTCAAGTACAAAATATTGGACTGATGCAACAAAATCACTTTAATTCTTCTCAGGTAGGGGAATAACCCCCAACTTTGCTATTAAATACTCAAACATATCCTTAGGTAGTGGATTAGTAAAAATATGTGCAACCTGCTCCTTAGTTGGCAAATTTTCCACCTACACATCTTTATCTTGAACTTTCTCTCTAAGAAAATGGTACTTAATTGTAATATGCTTGGTCTTAGAGTACATCACAATATTCTTTGATATGTTAATATCACTAGTATTATCACAATAGATAACCACTGGTTCAGTTACCTTATCCATTACACCTTCAAATATCTATTTCATCTAGGAAAATGAGTATAGTTAATAGAAGTGGCAACATATTCTGCCTCTGCAGTAGATTGTGAAATGTAGTTCTGCTTGTTGCTCGTCCATGAAACAAGTCTCCCTCCAAGAAAAAAATATCCTCCACTTGAGCTCTTCCTATAATCCACATTACCTGTATAGTTTGCATCAGTGAATACACTCAAATTAATACCTCCTTTGTGATCATGCTAAAGACCATGTAGTCTTAAATCCATTTTAAGTATCTAAAGATTCTTTTCACTGCCACCATCTTAAATTCATTCAAATTAGCTTGAAATATTTCAACAATCCCAACTATATGTTCTATATCAGGCCTAATATAAACAACATGGCATAAATTATTGATCATAGATCTATATAAAGCTACATTTACTTATTTAGAATCATCAACCCTCGATAACTTACAACTGGTCACTATTAGACTTCCATCCAGTTTAGAATATTCCAACCTAAAGGTATTCAACACTTCCCTCACATACTTTGCTTGGATGATGTAGATCCCATCACAGAGCTAAGATATCTACAATCCAATCAAGAATTTTATCTCCCAAAACATAGACATCAAATTCTATCCTCATTTCACTAGCAAAAGCAATGCTCTTCTCATCATTTCAACCAAAAATGATATCACCCACAAAGACTTCAACAATCAATAATCAATCATTTTTTTGAATATTCAAGTAAACATTATTGTATTCACTTGTTCTGATGAAAGCGTTCTTCATCAAATATGAGTGGACTCTCTCATACCATGCCCTAGGTGCTTGCTTCAAACCATAAAGTTCCTTCTACAACTTGTGTCCCTTGTCTGCGTCTTGTGATAGTGAAAAACCATCAGGTTGTTCTACATAAACTTCCTCTTCCGTAATTCAATTCAAGAAACAAGATTTGACGTCCATTTGGAAAACTTTAAATCCTTTGTAAGAAGCATATGACAATTCTTACTCCATCAAGTCTAGCTCCACTGGTGCACAAATATCTACATAGTCCAAGACTTCTTCTTGTGCATAACCATTAAACACCAGTCTTGCCTTATTTATGAAAAATTCACCAGATTCATCGAGTTTATTCTTGAATGACCACTTAGTTCCAATCATATTCTTATCAACATGTCTAGGAACAAGTACACAAGTATTTCTCTTCATTGTTTGGTCTAATTCTTCTTCCATGACCTTAACCCAATTTTCATTCTTCAATTCCTCTTTAGAAGATTTAGGTCCATCTTTGAAAATAAGATAAATACTTTCTATAATATTTCTTCTAGTCTAGACACCAACATCCTTATAACCAATAATTTTATCAGTTGAACAATCAACTTTACATACCTTGGTAACATCGGATTAGGTCTAGGAGCCTCTTCTACCGATTGAATTGGTTCATCTTCATTATTATGATTTACATATTCTTAATCCACTAGTTTAACATATTAATGCCTTGATCATCTCTTGATTTACTCTCGCTGGATCCATCATTCTATTATGAGAATTTATCAATCTTCACATTTGCACATTCTATCAACTTGCTAGTTATTTTGTTTAAATGTGCTTGTATGCTTTTCAATGTAAATAATATCCTAGGAATATTCATTCATTACTCTTTGGATAAAATTTACATATATATTCATCTCTCTTTATGTAGCATTTGCTCCTCAAAACTTTGAATTATTTTACACTAGGTGTATGCTTGAACCATAACTCATATGCAGTCTTATCGGTGCCCTTCTTCAAATGTACCCGATTCAATGTATAAAAAGAAGTGCAAAGAGATTCTCTCCAAAACATATGAGACACATCTCTTTGAATCATCATCATTCTTGCATCATCAATAATATATCAATTTCCTCTCTCTGCAACAGCATTTTGCTGAGGAGTTCTAGGTGCTGAATTTCCCTCTTAACTCCATGTACTTCACAAAAATTAGTGAATTCCATATATGTGAACTCACGAAATGTATCATATCTCAAGCACTTCAGGCTCTTACCTGTTTCCTATTTCATTCTAGACTAATCATCAACAAAGAGCATAAAGTAGGTATTTGCATAATATTTTAGATTGTTCTCATAGCACCACTCAAATCAATATGTATCAAATCCAAAATACCTTCAGCTGAAACATAATTACTAATAAAAACAAAACTAGTTAGCTTTATCAACTGAAATTCCTTGCACATGACATTGTCTAGTTTTACTAGTTTTCAAAAACCTCTAACAATATTCATCTTATGCTAAAAAAAAATCATTTTACTAAATCTGACATAACTATAAAAGTTAACATGACAAAATATCCTATACCACAACCATCAAACTATCCTACGTACACCTCCTTTGAAGTCTACAAGCCTTTGTTATTAAATTGTGCTAGAATCAAAAAATTATATCCTTGGCCTTCAACCCAGTAAAAATTATCAAAAAAAAAATTCTATCAAGTGCAATAGATCCTATTCCTTGTACTAAGCAAGGAGTGTTGTTACCAAACCTTACTGCTCCACCTTTACATTCATCCAACTTAGTGAAATTACTCTTGTCACCTGTCATGTGATGTGTACATCTATTTTCTATTACCCAATCACCACCATGATCCATGTTATAAATCAAGTCATTTCCACCATCTACAGGGGGATCCTCCATAACAGTAACAACCGTGAATTCATATTCCTCCTTACCCTTAGATTCCTCATTGGTAACGCCAACTTTAGTAACAAAATAAGTCTTCTTGTTCTTATCCTTGAATCTCTTATACTTTTCCTTCTTATTAACATAAGGAAATTGGAGTAAAAATGTCCAATCTTGTTACATTAGAAGCATTTAAGATGTGGCTTGCCCTTGTACTAGGTAACCTCCTAGCAGGAAATGCTTTCAACTCTTCTTGATTCCCTTCCTATGACATGATGGAATCATAATCACTAGAGTCACTACACATCTAGCAGAAGATTCATAATTAGCTTCCTTACATTTCCTTGTAGGTGGAAGAGACATAGATGCCCTAAATACAACTTCAATCCTTGGAATCCTATTATCATAATTTCTAAGCTCAAAAGAAGTCAAATTTTCAATCAATGCATCAAGAGTGACAACACAAGCTGTTAAAGATCTTAACTCTTGAATAGAGGAAACCCTAGTTTAGCATAAAGAGGTAACAATTTTCTCAATACTTTACTTACCACAACATCATCATCAAAATTTCCTTTTAGGCTGTCAACCTTATCTTTCTGTACATGAGCATCACCACCATATACTAAGCTCAATTTCTTCCACATAACATAGGAGTTATCAAACTCTTGAATATAAACAAAATTTGCATCTGATAATTCACTTGTAATAGCTTTCATATCTATAGTGTTCTCTTGTTTCTCTTTTAGATCATCTTCATTAAGCATTCTAGGTGGTGTAACATATCTATTAACAATATGATTCTAAGACTACTTTCTAATAATTTTAGATAAATCTTGGTTCTACCACTTTAGATCGAGTAGTTCTCCCTTGTGAACTAAGGACTTTCTTTCCTCATCATTCTTAGATATTGACCTCAAGTTGTTAAACTTCATCACAAAGAGGACCACTACTCTAATACCAATTGTTATTTCAAAGGGCCCAAGATAACTGAGAGGGGGGGGGGGTTGAATCAATCATCCAAGATATCTATAAATTTTTTCTCCTTTATCTCGAAGACAACATTGACAAGTTCACTAATAGATATGAAAATGAAACTCTATCTATAAACACAACCATCACAAGTCATGCAACACATAACATATATATTTTCATGTGCAACCCCAAATGGGTGAAAACCATGGTGGGAATGAAGACCGACATATAAATTACTCTTATGAAGTACGTCTTGTTAGGAGCTTAATCCTATTACTAGTTTACAAAGACAATGTCGGGTGCCACCCTGTTATGCGATTTTCTTCTAACCCTCTTAGGAGCTTTACCTTTTCAGGATTAACTCAATTAGGAGATTTCAAAATCAATTTCATGAGACACTCTTTTAGGATGTTTACAAATAAGATCTGTTAGTATCTACCTGGTTAAGGGATTCACAATAGGGAACCTATTATGGTCATTTGATCTAGAAAATAACAACTCATTTTCTTGATTAGATCAGTAGTAACACATTCATTCACTCCTAAAATTACTCTAAAATTCTCCAGGTTGATCACACTTTCTCATCCACAATCTTCACACAAAAATCTTTGATTTTATGATATAAATATCATTTACCAAGCCCTAATGCAGGAACCACCCTAGATCTCACTAAAAACATTTATAATCTCCCTTAAATCTTCACGTTGAGAGAGATCACACCAAAACACACATCCCAATATAAAAAACTTCTCTTCCAAACAGGTCAGCAAAAAGATAGATTCAAACAACTAATTTTATCAAGATTAGACAAACATGTTTTGACCAACTCAGTCGTCCTCTTGATAAAAATTCTATCTCAAAAAATGTAAAAAAATCACCATAAATGAATTGGGACATGTTAGAATGACAGCTGGAACACACATGATTTATCGCAACTTGATCACCAATCACCAAATCAACATACCATCGGTAACTCAAGAACACTATCACCTTTCACTAAAAAGTTTAGGAAACTTTGAAACATGCTTACCAATAATCCTAATCAGTTGTGGGAAAAACCATGAACTCAACACTATATAAAAAGAAACAATCCTATGATCATGCCACTTGACTCATCATAGATTTGATAAACTATTCAAATCACTCATTTTTAGTCAAAGATTGTCTTAGCAACTTGTCTATCCTACTTCAATCAAACATAAGTTACACAAATAGTATCTTCAATAGTTACGATAATACAATTATCATGTAAAGACATCCCCAAGTCTCCCATAAGGATTGCGGCCACTTTTCAAATACTAGTAACACTTTTTTCATCCTTCTCACATACTTGGAAACATAATAAGAACCCTTGGTTATTACTTGACATAAATGACAACATAATAACTAATCATCACAACACAAAATTTGTATCATCACATCATTAGTTATGTCGACATAGTCGATTTGTGTTGACACCCAAGTTGTAAAGTTGATCCTCCACAAGGTTCCCCTCACGACAAATGTGATATTTTATAAAATTTTCAAACCCCTCTTATAAAATTAGGCTATCCATTATAATATTTTTAGTGGTCCAACTAGGGGGCAGGTGCCTTTGAGATAATTAACAATGTTCAAAGACTCACTTTCTAACCAAACATTAGTTATTTCATTATCTCTAGCCATATTTAAGCCCAAAGAGACATCCATAGCCTTGGCAGTCGATTAATGGATGTTAATGCATGCCTTCATTATGGAATAACACATAACTTGATTATGATTGTTGAACTTGAATGCTTGATGGTCAATTAAAACTAATAAGAGAGTGATTTCTTAGAGATGGATGTTCAAATGTGGGAGGGGGAAATATTTATACGTAACTTACACCTTTTAAGGTTTAACTTTTTAAGAATGCCAACATATCAAAGAAATTTCCCACTACTTGCAAATTTACACATTAAAATTTCAAATTTGGAGCCAAAATGGTTAGACTACGGGTCTAGGTGCCATAGTCTAGGAGTTCTATGGTTCTAAGTGGCATAGTCCCATATTTTTGGGATGAAATAAAGGTTAGAAATAATATTATTGTGCTTAGATTATATAAATAACCATGAAGTGAGAACAATAAAGAATGAATCAAAAGGAATGAGGTACAACCACCAAAGTAAAAATTCTAGAGTGATATAATTTCCAATACTACTTGTTGATGTTCAGTGAGTTTTTATTAATACATTACACCCATAAATTAGAGCTAATACATTTCTCATGAAATTTAATTCTTTTACACAGTTATGAATAACCTTCATGATTATAGATTTTAAGTTATTTAATATGATGAGTGCTCCTCTATGACTCCACTTAATAGATCCATCCACGCTCCTCAAACTTATCAATTTAGTAATATACAATGAGAAATTTATTATGATAAATTCCCATTATTTGAATAGAATTTGAAGTCAAGTGGTGGCCAGAAGTCCTACCATAGCTCCTTACTCTTGTAGACAAAAGAATTGACACTTAACATAAATTTATAGGTCCTTACATTCAGTTATTCTTCAACTAGTAAACATAATTTTAAATCTACTCACCCCTAACCATCTAATAGTCAATTGTAAACTTTTCCATCCATTATTTAACCTAATGACCTTTTTCCAAATACCATAATTTATTGGACATGATATTGAGTGATAAATGCATCTAAGGTATGGAGTCTGGGACATGATTGACTATAACATTGTATAGGAGACTAGTTTTAATGATGAAGAGAATAAATATATACAACCTCTGAATCAAAACATTAAATTATTCACTAATATTTAACCTTCTATTCTGCAAATATTTTTTACCCTAATTCTTATTATGTGGATAATTATTTCTAGTAAACCAAGGTGAACATCTAATTAATGTGATAGATCATTGTCCTAAACAAGAAAAACCTAAACCTATTCTTGAACCTATTAACATCTATGCCTAAAGTGATAACTCAATCCATGTATATGAAGAAAAAGAGAGATTTTGAGTGATAAAAATCCTCATTTTATAGAACATATAACTTATACCCAGTTATACTATGTGTTTTTGGATAACTTGTGACTCAGATGGGGGGTGAATCAATACAAATAGGTAATGACCTAATACAAACTCCAATCTAATTAACTGCACTAAAAACTTCTTAACATCAAAGTATATGAATGAAATAAACAAATAACAACAAACAATATCAATTATTCACAACTCTAATGGACATTACACAAGTATTTTATCATGGAAACCCTTGTTAAAGGGAAAAAAGCATGTTGGGGATGACACCCACAAGCCCAACACTACAGTAAATTAGTTTTCCATGTTAGGAGATACACATACCCTTTCTGAGGGTTCACACTACTAGAAGTGACTAGTACAATATTAGGAGTACAATAATATCAGCTATGATCTACCTCGCAAGAGGATCTAAAACCTCAATAAAAAATCTACCATGTTAAAGGATTTACAAATAAGAACCTTTTAAAGTCCACCTTGTTAGGGGATTTGACCTACTGCAATATTTAGGGAAGAAAAAGATTGTTGATCTGTAGAATGACACTGATATCTTATCAGATCATTTTTAGTTCTTTGTACTTTGTATCTTTCTATCTTCTCTCTAATTGCAACTTAAACCTAAAATCATAAAACCCTAATTATCAAAAACTCTTCAACAACAATTCCTTTTTTTTCCTTTTTCAACAACTCTTTTCAATATGAGTAATACCTATATATAAACAATTTACACTGTCTTAAGAATGATCTTAAAACTTCTTTCTTAAGATAGTACCATATATCAAATTGATAATCTCAATGAAAGAAATGATTTATCATGATTGCATTAGGTCAAGATAAGATCTGCAATTTTATATCTCCAAGATAATAAAACATTCTTTTAATTCTTTCATAAATGTGGCACCTTAAATTTGTCATAAATGCTTGCATCTATATTGTAAATACAAATATATTTGATTTTTAACCTTTATTCCATGTCATCAAATCATTAAAATTATCACATATAATTTACTACTCACTGATTTGTGATCTACTGACCGATTAATCAAGAACATATCAGTTCTACCTATCTTAGTCTCTATGACACTAAAAATTCTATCACCCCTCAACCAAATAAGTTGTAGTTAGAATCATAGATTCTTCATACCACATACATATTGTATCTCTAAGCGCAACATTTGAATCTTTCCTTAAATCGACTGCTACAACAATCTTACTAATATTGTTCTTCTTGAACACCAATCAACATACATAGTTGATCTTTTTTTTTATCGATCATGTACAGTTCTTACTGGTCACTGTAATCATCATATCTAAATATATTTCAATAAAGGAAAATCAATTATGCATCCACTCATGACTACTCTGCATATCTCCTTCAAAACTTATCATAATGCCAGCAATCTCCCCAGTTGGGATTGATGGCAAAAATTTTTGATAATCATCTCAAAAATCTTACACTACATACATACTATAATATCATCCTCAAAACATACTCATTTTACCTTATGCATGTTATCACACATCATTATATTATAAGTACTTACCAAAATTACATTTGGTCAAAAATTTCCTTGAAGTTTATCTTTGTTGAATTTAGGGATGTGTCCCATGAATGTTGTAAGTGTTCCATTGATAAAAATTGTCCATGAATAACCAGAATTGTTGCTTCCATATTATTCAAAGTGTTCACCTCTTGTTGACCTACTATTATTTTGAAATTTCTAACATGTTTTTGCATGAGATCCATAGTGGGAGCAAGATAGGTATGCAGGTCCATAAGTGCTAATATTCTGTTATCTTTCTCATCTTACAACATCTTTATGTTTTTTGAAATCATCTTTACCTTAGCAGTGTATGATGAAAATGAACTGGCTAGGGGATCAAATTTTGTAATCAAATTATGATGTTATTTTTTTTCTTCCTCTTTCTTCTTCTCTTTATCTTGTGTAAAGGATGTAACCTTCGAAATAGTTACAAGCATCTTTCCTATCTCCCACATATTTTCCTTCATTTTATTCAATAAAAGTGCTAGTGACTTTTTTTCTTCAATACTGGTTTCTTTCAACTTGTCATCTCATTCGAACTCCATAGGTGTATTCTCAAAGTTAGATACTTGATTAGAAATTTCCTTGACTAACATACCCAATTGATCAATAGGATTATCTTTTTTTCCATATCTTGCATTAGGTACTAAATTCTTAATTATTTTGTTGGCTCCTTTTAGTATTGTGACCTTTTTATTTTTGTTCAACTTGTTCCTTTCATATTTCTCCCTGAGTGTAGGATATATTTTCAATAGCTCTTTGAGACTCATCTGAGTAATATAAAAATTTATTTACATTTATTGTTTCTTCATCATCCTTATGACCTATCTCTTTCTCAAAAATCTATTCTAGGATATCAGAGATAACATTATCTATGACATCATTAATCTCTTCAGTTTCTCCTTCTTATGCTTTCCTTGCCTCTTAAAACTATTTAAATTAAACAAGAATCTCATACTTCAAAAAATTTGTCAATAAATCCACTATCTCATTCCTTACCAACTGAGTATCGCCAATGAAAATTATTGTAACTCTATTCTTTGTCTTAGATTCTTCTCTCATTTCTTCAACTATCAACTCTATGTATTCTCTAGACAATTCAGGTTGAAAAAGTGTAAGTTACATTCCATAATTACTCTCTCAATCTATAAAGCTTCTCTCCATTTTTTTTAATTGCATTAAATAGATCTTTAGGTACAAATTTTTAATTTTTAATAGGTGAATTGAAAAAAGTGTGTAAACTTTTTACAATTGTATATTCAATCTTCTTATTCTCTTCACTATCAAACTTGTCAAAGTGAGTCCATACATCTATCATATTTCCATGTTCCTTAATGATGTGGACATAAGTCTTGTTTCTGCTATAGAACAAGCTTGTCTCTGTTCTAAGATCTTTCTCCTAGATCTCTTAGGGTGTTCACAACCCTAAACAGATGTAAGTCACTCTCAATTTTACCTCCTCTTCAAGACTCAGTCCCCATTAAAAGTATTTTCATCTTCTTCTTGCTGAACCTACACAAATAGATTCATTTTACTTTCTTATTCAATATTTTATGAAAATTGCTTTCATTCTCTTCCCTAGCCAGACTAATACCAAGCCCACCTAGGGTAATATCTCCAGACTCTTTACTGTTGCTTCTCCTATAGAAAATAAAAAGGAAACTATGTACAAGGGCTCCTCTCGAGTTCCATCCCAACACATGATTCTCACCATGGATTCAAAATGGGTGAAGAACTAATAACTTGCAAAATAGAAAATAAGGTAACTAATCTACTTGCATGCAAAAGGAACCACAAAGAAACTTGATATCCACTAAACACATAGTCCAGAACTTCTCATTACTGGAAACAAAACAAAATAGTACAATAATCTGCAAAACTCTAACTTTCCTATAGCTTCTCTTCTTCTTCAATCTCTACTCTCTAGATCTCTAAAATGAATGCTTTTGAAGTTATTAGTAACCATCCTCTCATGGGAAACAACCCTAATGGTCCACTCATTCTCAAGAATCTCTTCAAAAATTGTTACACTAACCATACTGTCCATAAAAGACAAGATTCACTTTTCATGGGCCGTTATGACTAAATATTGCTGAGCAACAGTAATGGAAGCCAAGATCTAGTATTGGCCAAGCTACTAGGCACCAATGTAGGCTAAGCTGCTAGGCACAAATGTAGGCTGAGCTGCTAGGCAGTGTAGGCTGAGCTACTAGGCAACGTAAGCTGAGCTACTAGGCAATGTAGGCCGAGCTACTAGGCACCAATGTAGGATGAGTGCCAGTGATACAAAGAAGCTTATCCAATGTTCTCGATTCCTTGGTTGGATTTCCATAGGCTTACCAACTACCTCACACACACACAACTAAAGAAAACCAACTAAACAACCTATCTAGACATGGATTGACCTAGTCATATCCATCTTAGGGAAATAAAACAAATGACCTTCTAAGGTCCACACACACTCTCCTGACTTGGCTAGAGTCAGTACATGCCACAAATAAGGAGCTAGGGGTTTGAGTTAGGCATGCTCCTACACCATACTCCTCCAAACAAAAGAAAGGTTAATCCATCCTTGGATTGAGCATGTTTGGATCAATGCCCAACCTCTTGAAGTTTGTTTCTCTTATCCAAGTAGCATCAACATCTTCTTAGCCATGCCATTTGATAAGGTGCTCCATATAGTCTCTGCTCCTAGTCTTCTTGTAGACCCTTGAGTCTAGTATCTTTTCAGCTGTCATAGATGGAGTAGGGGTTAATTTTAGATCTTTTACCTCTTGTATTACCTCTTGAAGGTTCTGACTAGCATCTTGAATTTGTCCTTTATATGCTATCAAATCTGTAATGTTGAAAACTAGTGACAACCCAATGTCTTCAGGAAGCTCCACCTTGTATGCATTGTTTCCATACTTTCCAAGTATCTTACATGGACCTAGCCTTTTCATCTTTAGCTTGTGAGGAACACCTTTTTGCAACCTATGTTTGTTCAAGTATACCATCACAAAGTCTCTAATCTGAAACTGAACATCCCTCATTATTGCATCCACCTTTTGCTTTACCTTTTTAGCATTCTCAATCAAGTTCTTTCTCACACTTTCATTTACTTCCCTCATTGAATGAGAAAATTCCTTAGCATATCCACTACCATGCATTCCTTGCTTCAATTCTCTAAGCTCAAAAATCCCTCTTGGGTGAAAGCCATAAACAATTTCAAAAGGACTCTTACCAGTTCATCTGTTCACTGTATCATTGCATGCATACTCAGCTTCTCCAATGAGTTGGTCCCATGCTTGACCATAATCCTTTGTGATGCATTTAAACAAGTTACCAAGACTTCTATTAACAACATTTTTTTGGCCATCTGTCTATGGATGATAGATAGATCCAAAGACGAGTGAGTGCCCAAATTTTTCCATAAGGTCTTCCAAAAATGGCTCATGAATTTGGTGTCTTTGTCAGAAACAATACTAAGTGGGAGTCCATGGATCCTCACCACTCCACTAAAAAACTACTGAGAAATGTTACAAGCATCATCAATAGTCTTGCAAGGTATGAAATGAACCATTCTGCTAAATTTGTCCACAATAACAAAAATACTGTCAGATCCCTGCCTTGTTCTTGGCAAACCAACTACAAAATCCATGCTTATGCATTCCCATGGTCTGGTTGGGATTGGAAGTGGCTGATAAAGACCTACATTAGAAGATGTTCCCTTTGCTTTTTGACACATTACACAACTCTCAATATACTGTCTAACATCTCTATTCATTCTAGGCCAAAAATAGAACCTAGTGACTAACTCTTGAGTCTTACTGACTCCAAAATGACCACTAAGTGCTCCATTATGTTTTTCTTGGATCAAATTCTCTCGCATAGACCCTTTAGGAACACAAGGATGACCTCCTTTAAACAATAAATCATTCTGCAAGGTATATTCAAAAAACTCACCATGAAAGTTGTTTTTAAACTCCTTACATACCTTGTAGATTTGGGCAAAATCTTTATCTTCAGCATATAGGTCTTTGAAGCTATCAATACCTATTCTTTGTAGCTGAAATTCTTGGACTGTGAGAAGCCTTCTACTCAATGCATTAGTAACCTTATTCTGTACTCCCTTTTTATGCTTGATATTGAAAGTGTAGGCTTGTAGATACTCCACCCACTTCATGTGTTTACTGCTGAGCTTGTCTTGAGAGTTAAGGAAGTTGAGAGATTGGTTATCAGTATATACTAATAACTCCTTTGGTAGAAAGTAGTGTCAACGCTTATTGATTTCTTGGACTAGAGCATACACTCTAAGTCATAAGAAGAGTACTTCTTCTTTGTATCATTTGGCTTCTCACTATGGAAAGATACTGGTCTTCCTTCTTGGCTTATGACAACCCCAATGGCCACATTACTTGCATCACATTCTACTGTAAAAATCTTATCAAAGCTTGGAAGAACTAGAGTAGGCAACTCTTCTATCTTCTCCTTGAGTGTTTCAAACCCTTTTCCAGCTTGTGGTGTCCATTGAAACTTTGTTTTCATCCAACCTTTAATGGTGTCTAACATAGGTGCAAAAATCCCACTAAAATTTTTAATGATCTTTCTGTAATACTGAGCTAAACCATGGAAACTTCTTACATCAGTGGCAACCTTGGGGTATGCCAACTTAGAATGGCATCCACCTTTTCTTGGTCCATTTTGAGGTTACCCTGTGACAAAACAAAGCCGATATATACAAGCTCATGCTTCATGAAGTCACAGTTCTCCAAATTCATCATTAGCTTTTCATCATGCAATTTCTTGAAAACAATTTTCAAATGCCTAATATGCTCCTCCTTAGTTTTTCTGAAAACTAAAATGTCATCTAGGTAGACAACAACAAATTTACCAATGCATTTTACCAATACCTCATTCATAAGTCTCATAAAAGTTGAGGGAGCATTAGAAAAACCAAATGGCATTACAAGCCATTCATACAAACCTTCTTTAGTTTTGAAGGCTATCTTCCATTCATCTCCTTCATTTATCCTGATTTGGTGGTAGCCACTCTTAAGGTCAATTTTACTTAAGTACCTTGGCCCCTCTAAATAGTCCATTAGGTCTTCAATTATAGGTATTGGGAACCTATACCTAATGGTGATTCTATTAATGGCCTTGGAATAAATACAAAATCTCCAAGCTCCTCCTTTATTGGGGGCTAAAAGAGTAGGGACTACACAAGGGCTTATGCTCTTTCTAATTAGGCCTTGGTCTAATAACTCTTTGATTTGCTTGGTTATTTCCTCATTTTTCTAAGGGGTCATCTTATAGGCAGATTTGTTAGGTAAGGTAGCTCCTATTATGAAGTCAATATTGTGGCTAAAAAGTCTCTTAGGAGGTAGGGGAGTGGGCTATTCATCATTCACAATATCTCTATACTCTTCAAGTATTTCTTTTACCTCATTTGGTATTTATGATTTCTTGACAACAACTTCATCTTTTGGCTTCAATACTAAAGCAAATCCAACTCCTTCTCCTTCTCCTAGAGTCTTAAATAACTCCTTCTCACCAACCATGAGCACACTTGGACTTGATGTATCCATCTCTCCTTCTTCTATTAGTCACTAAATTTTTAAAATCACTCCATCTTTCTTGAATGAGTATGCATTCTTGGTTCCATCATGCATGGATTGCCTATCAAATTGCCATGGCCTTCCAAGTAGAAGGTGGAATGCATCTATGGTAATAATGTCACATATAAATTTGTTCTTATACTTGCTAATGGTGAATTCTACCCATGCTTGTTCTCCTACAAACACTTGTTGTCCTTTGTTAAGCCATGTAACCTTGTATGGGTTGTCTTGTGGAATCCTTTTCGAATTTAACTTGGTGGCTGCCTCTTCACTAATGATATTATCAGTTGATCCTAAATCAATAATGACTCTACACACCTTCCCTGTGATCTTGCACTTCACTCTAAAGAGTTCTCTCCTTTGGATTGGTTCTTCTTTTCTTGGCTCTCTGATTAAGGTACTCTTTATTATGAGGTTCTCACATTCCTCTAATTCTAATGGTACCTCAGATGGCTTGCTACTACAACTTGATTCTTCTTGGACATAGTTAACACTCTTTCCACCTCCTTGAGAAGTAGAACCCTTTTCAGGACACCTATAGGTTGTATGCCCTAGCTGATTGCAATGGTAGCACTATACGGTTGCAAAGTAGGATGCTCCTCTTCCTTGATTGTTGCTGCTCCTTCCTCTCCAACTAGTGTTAGAGCCTCTAACTCTATTGAAGCCTCCTTTATGTGAGTTTCCTTCCTAATTTTCAATGAGCTTGTTCTCACATTGCTGCCTTGAATCAAATCCCCTTCGACCATAGCCTCCTTGTCCTCTTCCTTCTCTACCTCTACCTCTTCCTCTGAAGTTTGATTCTGATTTCTTTTTGTTCTTCTCTTCCACTTTCAATGCAAGTTGGAAACACTTATGGATGGTTGTGGGAGTCCACAAAATGATTTCCTCTTGGATATTCCATTTTAGGCCTCCAAGATACCTAGCCACCTTGATATTCTCATCCTCTTGGACTCTTGACCTCAAGCACAACTTCCAGAATTCTTCAGTATACGTAGCCACATTCAAATCTTTTTG
Organism: Thuja plicata; assembly: GCA_018584345.1. Classification (NCBI taxonomy): domain Eukaryota; kingdom Viridiplantae; phylum Streptophyta; class Pinopsida; order Cupressales; family Cupressaceae; genus Thuja; species Thuja plicata. The sequence goes on from MU224968.1 coordinate 2,441,959, forward strand.
TTTCAAACTCTGCCTCTTCTTGTGTAACTAGATTTCATAATCCTCAGGTAGGTATTTCTCCTTTACCTTGTTTAACATGGCCTTCCAATTTGAAATTGGATTCTTACCCATCTTCTCCCTCTCTTCTTGGAGGTATTTACACCATGTTAATGTTGAACCTCTTAACCTTGACTTTTTCAAAATTTACCTTTTGTGCTTCAGTTATGCCCTCACATTCAAAATTATTCTCAATACCTTCTATCCACTCCACAACTAGTTCATTGTCCATTTTTCCATTAAAGAATGGAATTACTTCAAGAATTTTTCCTCCTAGGGCTCTGAGAGCTTTTAGAAATGGCTCCTCATTCATGGGAGGGTCCGGTTTAGGTATTAAGTCTTCTTCATCAACTTTCTGCTTCCCTCTACTACTGTTGACTTTATCTCCATCTTTTATTTTAGTTGCATCTGTAGCTTCTTGAAGTTTTACCTTCATCTCATCCAGGGATTCTTCAAGGAGTCTACTCCTTTCCCTTTGATCCTCTATCACTCTCTTCTACTCATCTACTTCCTTTGTAAGCTTTGCATTGGTGACCATCTTGTTTTCACCTACTGATACTGCTGGCTAGAACGTTTACCACAAGCCCAATAAATTTAGGCTCTCATACCAATCTGATGTGGACAAAAGTCTTGTTGCTACTACAGAACCAGCTTGCCTCTATTCTAAGATCTTTCTCCTAGATATCTTAGGGTGTTCACAACCCTAAACTGAGGTAAGTCACTCTCAATTTTACCTCCTCTTCAAGACTCAGTCCCCATTGAAATGGTTTTCATCTTCTTCTTGCTGAACCTACAAAAATAGATTCATTCTACTTGCTTATTCAATGTTTTCTGATCATTGCTTTCATTCTCTTCCCTAGCCAGAGTATTACCAAGCTTGCCTAGGGTAAGATCTCTAGACTCTTTGTTGTTGCTTCTTCTACAGAAAACAAAAAGGAAACTATGTACAAGGGCTCCTCTCGAGTTCCATACCAACAGATGATTCTCACCATGGATTTAGGAATCTTGAGGGGCCATTACTGTTTACAACCTAGAATAGGTGAAGAAATAATAACTTGAAAAACATAAAATAAGGTAACTATTCTACTTGCATGTAAAAGGAACCACAAAGAAACTTGATATCCACTAAACACATAGTCCGCAACTTCTCATTACTGGAAACAAAACAAAATAGTACAAAAATATGCAAAACTCTAACTTTCCTATAGCTTCTCTTCTTCTTCAATCTCTACTCTCTAGATCTCTAAAATGAATGCTTTTTATGTTATTAGTAACTATCCTCTCATAGGAAACAACCCTAACCCTTGACTCATTCGCAAGAATCTCTTTAGGAACTGTTACACTAGCCATACTGTCCATAAAAGACAAGATCCACTTTTCACAGGCCGTTACAAGTGAATATTCTTGAGCAAAAATAATGCAAGTTGAGCTCTAGTGTTGGCCGAGATGCTAGGCACCAATGTAGGCCGAGCTGCTAGGCACAAATGTAGGTCAAGTTGCTAGGCAGTGTAGGTTGAGCTACTAGGCAATATAGGCTGAGCTACTAGGCAATGTAGGCCGAGCTACTAAGCAATGTAGGCCAAGCTACTAGGCACCAGTGTAGGTTGAGTGCCAGTTATACCAAGAAGCTTATCCAAGGTTCCTAATGCCTTGGCTGGATTTCCAGAGGCTTACCAACTACCTTACACACACACACAATTAAAGGAAACCAACTAAGCAACCTATCTAGACATGGATTGACCTAGTCATATCCATCTTAGGGAAATAAAATAAATTACCTACTAAGGTCCACACACACTCTCTTGACTTGGCTAGAGTCAGTACATGCTAGAAATAAGGAGCTAGGGGTTTGAGTTAGGTGTGCTCCTGCACCACTTAATGTCTTTAAAAATGTTCTCAAGAATAATAATATTATCAATTTTATCAGTTTCTACAGTAGTAGACTTTTTCTCACACTCTGTTTCAAACATTTCATCTTCAACCTTTTCTTTACCTCCCTTTCTTGATTTTTGACTCTTTATAGAATAGTGTCATTTCTTTCTTTTTTTCTTAAGTTCTTTGAACAGTCACAGTTGTCTCCTTCTCTGACTTATTTTTAATAGGAGTAGTGGAAGTATATGTTGATTATTTCAGTATAGAACTCCTTGTAACTCTCTAAGGTGTAACCTCTATTTCCAAGTTCACTCCTAGAGGATACATGACTTATTTTATGTTGTCATCATGGAAACAAAGTCATACTAAGTTTCTGTCTAAGATAACTTAGAAGATAAAATGACTAAGAATGGAAACAGGGCATACAGAGATATATAGCGATCCGCACATCAGCGTACGTGTGAGAGATCAAATTAGAGTATGCATGTTCAGATATATGCTCTATGAAATGTGTACATACTATTTCTAGACATTCATAGTATGCAACGATAGTACGGAGAAGTTACAGACATAACAGTAGACCAGCAATCTAGAAGACAGAGCATGAAAACTGACTAGTGTTTTGATCAGCGTGAATCATTTTGTTATGTAATGGCTAAGTGCCTTTGATAGTATGTTTTAAATAATGTATTTAGTATTGATGTAAACACGCTTAATCTGACTTTCTTGGAAGTGTTGTGTATTGTGTATTTAAGGCTGACTAGAGTCTTGTTTTGGGTTGCGCCTATTCAGGTATGAACATATAAGTATGTAATGTAGAGTTATTTTACTAGTGTCGAATAGTATATGAGAAAGATATAGAAGAGCACTATAATGAAGTTAGTATGAGATAAAGCTCTTTAAGAGAGTAAGAGCATCAGCGCATACACGGAATTGGTCAGACAACAGTGTCATCACAGTAGTTCACTTTTGATATAGTGTATATCAACTATCAGAAGGTTGTAGCCTTCATCTTATTAGGCAGTGAGCCTAGGCAGTGAGCCATATACCTTTAACAGGGTTTTGTAAAAGACTCCTAATAGGGTCAGACCTTTAACCAGGTCATTGTACTTGCATTGTACAGACTGCTGCTAACAGGGCAAAGGAACTTTAACAGGTTCATTATACTAGTACAGTATTTGTGGGTACTAATTCCCACCAGGGTCTTCGCCTGATGAAGGTTTCCCCATAATCATATCATGTGTTATGAGTTCTTATGTTAAGAATCATTGAATGTATGTTTGATTTATGTTTAAGTTGCTGAAAAGTAATTAATAGACAAACACTGATTCACCCCCCCCCCCCTCTCAGTGTTTCTAACAATTGGTATCAGAGCTCTGGTCCTCTGAAAGAAAGTTTAATTACTTGAGTAGATCATGGACTCAGCAAAATAAAAACATTTGAAAAATAATCTTGAAGCAGCTCTTCAAGATCTAGATAGATCTAAAAAAATAAATGAAGAACTTAGACTAAAAGTTGATGGCTCACAAATGCTTAACAAGAAACTGAGAAAAGATTTGAAAGATTTTTCTACAAGTGATTTAGGGGAAATGGTCAAAAATCTCAATGAAGAGAATATGTCTCTGAAATATAAAATTGAAAATCTGGATGAATAGCTAACAGACAGTCATATTGCTTATAAAAAATAGATAGTCATATTTCTATTGAAGAAAAGATCGAAGAAAGAAATCAAATAGAAGATGAACTCTTGAAATCAAACATGAAAGTCTTGGAATTAGAGAACATAAAGAAGAAGGTGGAATCTGAATTAATAGAAGCAAAGGATAAGATTGATAAACTCCACACAAGTTCTGATTCACTTCAATCTCAGCTTAATGCACAAAAGAAAAAAGGTGACACTACTAGTCTTGGATACAGTGTAGCACAAATTGAAATCAATTCATTGCAAGAAATAAAGAAAGTACATGAAGAATCTTCGGAAGCAAATAAATTTAAAAATATTGCAGAGATTAAAATAGATCCACCTAAAGGGGAAATCGAGCAAGTTAACATAACTTGTTATGCATGTAACAAACATGGTCATTTGGAAAGATATTGAAAAGAGGTAGGACCTTTCAATGGTTATTGTTACCCCTATAATAAGTTTGGTCACAGGGCTATACATTGAAAAAAAAATCAAAGAAATCAGTCACAACAGAATCAAAGAAGAATGAATCAAAACAATCAGATAAATCAACCTCAAAGAAATTTGTAGAACACTACATGTCAGATATGTAACTACAATGGACACACAGCAAAGCAGTGCAACATGATGAACAAGAACATTAGACCTCCTATCATTTTTCACACTTGTGGAAAGGCTAGACACATCTCAAGGTTTTTTAGATCTAGAACTCAAAAGAAAGAGGATCCTAAGAAATCACTATTTGAAGAAGAAGGAGAGGTCAAGTTTTTTCAAGCAAAAGAAGACTCAATAAAAATTTGGGTTGAAGTAAAGAAGGACAATGATGTTGACAAATTAGTTGATGCATCCACAGTGGATGCACCCTCTACTTCTTCATGAATAGACCTTCTTGGTCTTAGGGGGAGCTATTCTAGCTTGGAACCCCTATGTGGCTGGTATACTCACCTCTGAGTAATTTGCATATGGTTGCAAACATTAAATGCAGTAGCTTATATAAAAGAATTTAAATGTTCAATCTTCTTCACACTTGCATTCGAGATCATAGAATTTGGAGAGCACTGGAGCACTGAGCATCAAAGTACGGAAGCATAACAGATTTGGCAGTTAAACAAATGGATAAGAAGTTGAAACAGAACCCTAGCAGTCGCACCATTTCAGATTTTCATGAAACCCTATTTAAGAAGTCATCAAGTAAGTATGGTGACTCCAGTTTTATTTGACATTGCAGAGAGGAAGAGATTTTTGTTTAAAAAGCATCCATTCAAATCCATACTGGATGATGTGGAAGGAGCTTTCTCCAAAACCCCGTTAGGTGTTTTTCATGTAGAAGATATTCGCGCATACATTTACTGTAAGAAGGAAATAGTAGGAGATATTAGCATAGCCACTCATATGGTATTTATGATGAAACCAAACTACACATTCAAGGATGATTTTGTGCACTTGATTGATAAACCTATCTTTGAATACTCTAATGTGCACGAGTTTGATGAGCCAGAATGGGTGAAGATTTTACTAAGAAAAATACATGATGACCTTTACTAGATTGATGAGGTTCTTGTTCACATCACTACAGACCTAATTCATGAATTAACTCAACTTCCTAAAATCAGACCAATTCTTCCTACTGGCAAGGATGTCAAGAAGCAAGTTGAACAAGTTTTCTTATCTAGAAGTGACAAGCGCGGGATGACAGTTGACCCTTTCAAGGAAGATGACATAAAGCTTCTAACTATGATACTTGGATATAAGTTTCAGCAAGAAAGAATGTTAAATAGTGTCTCTACAACAATAGTCCTAGAAGCTATTAGAATGGTGAAGGATAACACTCAATACAATCTATGTGAGATATTGTGCACTCAACTGATTGACAACATTTGAATCATCAAGCATGATAGGAGAAATACATTCAGGTTTAGATATTTGATCATCTACTTGTACTTCCATATTGTTGGAAAGGTTGCAAACCTTTTCCTAGACAGGAGAAAACCCACAATGTCTCAGATTTCACTTAAAGCCACTTTAGAGAGCAGTGTGAGGGACGCCATGGATATGGATATCAAGACATTTAGGATCGAGATGCAGAAAAGGTTCAGATTATCTGAGAAGATAGTTGATAAATATAAGGATACCATATGTTTCATGGTAGAAATAGATTGCACTTTCATGGAGGTAGTTGAACCTAGAACCAAATGGATTCATCCTCTTGGTTATGAAGTTGAAGAACATGTGTTGGAAGGATATTCACAAGTTCTATTGTCTGCGCCGAAAGATCCTAATGAGCCCAGATGGGGCACTTAAAGAGAGACAACTAATGTAGTTGATTCTATATTATACAGTGCTGAAAATAAAAGAAAGGCATCTAAGATTACATCTAGCATTCTAAGAGTACATGGAGTCACTCAAGAAGATCTTGACAAAGCTAGAGAAGCCAAGATAGCCAAAAAACTTGAGAAGACTGGTGAGATTCAGAAGAAGAAGAAAAAGAATGAGGAGAGAACCTCTGGGCCCTCTACCACCATTGACCTAGACTCATCTCCACCCTCTATACCAAGCAATAAGTCTAGAGGAAGGAAGCAAGCACCCACAAATCACCCATCATCAAGAAACACACGGAGCAAAGCAAGGAATACTAAAGATCCTCCTGAGGTAGGATTTAGACCTAGTCTAAATGTCTTAAAGAACAGGATTGTAAATGAAGGTAGACTAGAAACTATTGCCAAGGTCTATGACAAGTATCAAGACATGGATAAAACTGAGATACACTCTATGATCATATCTCATATGATTAAGTTTAAGAAGTCAGTTCTTGAACTCAAAACAGTGATACCAGATAAATTATGGAACATATTGGAGATCATGAAGAGACATGCAATAGAGGAAGACATGAGGATAAGAGAAGAAACATTGGATAATCTTCTCCCTATATGCTCACATGATGAGAAGGTAATTCTATTAGATCTGGTGAAGCCTCATCTCAGAACCAAGACAAGGACTCTTTAGATTATGAACAAAGAGTATGAGTAGATAGGAAAATAAATTGAAAAGGCATTTGCACAAGTGTTTATGGATAGACACATGTATCCATGAATGATGCCTACTACAAAGGTAACTCCAGCTCCTCCCAAACAGATCATAGAACCAGTGATTCAGAATATAGCACCTATAACAGGTCCATAGGTTTTAGCACCCTCAATGACAATAACTTCTGATATAGCAAAAGACTTAGAAGATACTATAGTGGTTGATACTATCAAGATATCCATGACAACATCTAAAAAATACATGGACAAAGTTGATAAAGCATTTGTAAGCACTGAAGAGATGTGCACTGATGATACATCTGTACAACAAGATGAAGTTTCCTCCAATGATCCAATTGACTTGAATGAAGAAAAGGTACTCAAGATAATGAGACACCAATCAAAGACATACTAGTAAAGAGTGAATGAATGGATACCAGTCATAATACTATATTCTCACCATCCACTCAACCATCTACTTCATTGTTGTCAAGGTTAACTCCTCATTCAACAAGTCTGGATGCATGGGGAGAAGAAGACCTGATCTAGATCAACGTTCTTGCTATGGAAAAAGAAAAGGAGAAACAAGTGATGAGGAACCCTTGATTTTTGGAATCAGTGAACATATTGAATGACTTAGTGCCTGCAGACAAGAAAGTAGCCAAAGTTCAATCAATTGAAGATGTGGACAACATTCTAACAAACTTCAAATCACATTTTACATGTCTAGTAGACTCTGCTACTAGAATTGTAGAAGATGAATATAAAAAGGAGAGATTGAATGAATTGTTAAAGAATTTTACCTTAGACCTGAAATCTTTAAAGATTGGGCAATCCATATTGAAAGAATTGGCAGCTAAGGGAAAGAAAGTTATAGCCAACTGCATAGACAGAGTGAAGTTCACCTCTGAAGACATCAAGAATATAGAAGAGGCTGAGATCATGGTGGACACTATCAGAAAATTTGTTGAAACATCTACCCAAGACATGAACATATGATAACAATGTCTATCAAGGTCAGTTAGACAAAATTGAAAAGGCTAAGTTGGAAATCAGCAAGATAAGAGTCAGACAAACTCAGTTGAGAAATGCACTTGTGTCCTCTCTAGTAGTTCTAAATGAGAACATAAAATAGATTGATGCCACCATTGTGAAATATGATCAAGGTCCTTGAATGGATTGTATGAAGATGGAGAAACTAACATATGCCCTATGCGCACATCTTCAGACAGTTGATGCAATGAAAGTATTATGGTAGAAATAGATCCAATCTCTTCAGATTATGTACCCTAATGTTTACATGGAGTAAGTATGTAGAAGACTTACTATTTTGTACACCTTTGTCATTAATGTCAAAGGGGGAGTAATAGAGAATTTGCATATATATATTTTAAAGAGATGCAATGATATACAGTTATTTGTGATTAAGTCATTTTTGAGAAACTTTGCCACATTCCTTTGTTGCCATAAATGAAAAAGGGGGAGATTGTTGGAAAGTTGACTCCTAGAGGATACATGAATTATTTTGTGTTTTCATCATGGCAACAAAGTAATACTAAGTTTCTGTCTAAGATAACTTAGAAGATAAAATGACTAAGTATGGAAACAGGGCAGACAAAGATATACAATGATCAACACATTAGCGCATGTGTGAGAGATCAAATCAGAGTATGTGCATTTAGATATATGTTCTATGACATGTGTACATACTATTCCGGATACACATAGTATGGAATGATAGTACAAAGAAGTTACAGACAGAAGAGTAGACCAGCAGTCCAGAAGATAGAGCATGAAAGCCGAGTAGTGTTTTGATCAGCGTGAATCATTTTTTTATGCAATGGATAAGTGCCTTTGATAGTATGTTTTTAATAATGTATTTAGTATTGATGTAAACACACTTAAGCTGACATGCTTGGAAGTGTTGTGTATTTTGTATTTAAGGCCAACAAGAGTCTTGTTTTAGGTCGCGCCTATTCAGGTATGAACATATAAGTATGTAATGTAAGGTTATGTTACTAGTGTTGAATAATATATGAGAAAGATATAGAAGAGAAATATAATGAAGTTAGTATGAGATAAAGTTCTTTAAGAGAGTAAGAGCATCAGCGCATACACAGAACTGATTAGACAATAGTCTCATCATAGTAGTTCACTTTTGATATAGTGTATATCAACTATCAGAAGGTTGTAGCCTTCATCTTATTGCGCAATGGGCCTAGGCAGTGAGCCATATACCTTTAACAGGGTTTTGTAAAAGACTCCTACTAGGGTCAGACCTTTAACCAGGTTGTGTACTTGCATTGTAAAGACTACTTCTAACAGGGCAAAGGAACTTTAAGAGGTTCATTATACTATTACTCTATTTGTGGGTACTAATTCCCATCGGGGTTTTCCTCTGATCAAGGTTTCCCAATAATCATATCATGTGTTATGAGTTCTTATGTTAATCTTCATTGAATGTATGTTTGATTTATGTTTAAGTTGCTGAAAATTAATTAATAGACAAATGAGGATTCACCACCCCCCCCCCCCCTCTCAGTGTTTNCCCCCCCCCCCCCCCCTCTCAGTGTTTCTAACAACCTCTTCTACTTCAATTTTAGTATCCTTGGCTCCTACAGAAGATGTTCCTACTTCCCCAATTTTAATTTTCTTTCTAAGTCTTGTCATCATTTTAAGTGTAATGCTTGACTCAATTTGGCTAAATTTTCTTGACATGTTTTCTGATCTTTATTTGGATTACAGGTGTTTTCAACTCATTGTAGATTTTCAATGATGACTCTTCATAATTTCCAAACCTTGGATTTGAAGTATCAATTGGCTTAGATAATAGAACATAAGAATGAATACATACTAGATCACTATCAACTTCATAACCCATGCCAACTATTGAACATGTTCTACGTTGCACTTCTTGCAACATGCATGTATTTGTATCTACTAGAAAATATATATCATCTTTATACTTCTCAATAATCACGGTTGGAATTCTCTCTCTTATGTGCATTTTACTTTGAAAACATTTAAATTAACTCCACATAACCAAATGAAATTTGTTTCCTAAATTCCTTATGCATTTCTTAATCTAAATTACTATCGGTCTATCCTTGGACCATATAATAGAACCTATTCCAAGAAAACCATTTTGTAAGTAAAAGAATATACATACTAGGAGTGATCCATATTTGAATTACTTCTTATCTTTCTTGATCTTCTCCATGTTCAGAAAGAATTGACTCCTCAACATCTCACAAAGATCATATTTTTCATCTTCCTTCACCATTATGTATGTAGCATGAATAGCTCCACTAGGTACATAGTTCAATCGACTAAACAAATATACTCCATACTCTATAACCTTTGAATAAAATCTCATTTCTTTGTCATTTATATCCTTTATATTCATGGCTATATGATCCTTTTTTATTTGGTTAAACGATTAATCAAGTTTGCAGTGATAGTTCATAGAGTAGGTGCTTCACTAGTCACACAAAATCCAGTAACTCTATGGATTAAATATTTTGAAATATTGAGAGGCTTATGCACCCAAATAAATTGATCATGTACTCTTCTCAAATCATCTCTTATCCATTCTCAATGATACTCATTGGGTATCTCAATAGGATAAGTGAAACCTTTTTTAACCAAATTCCTATGTTCATCGTTTACCTTCACACCATTGCTCAGGTTAAGAAATTCACTATAGATGTCATTAGTTACATGTTCTTCCAATTTTTAGTAAATGAAAAAACAAATGTCTTCATTTAAACATACACCATAGGGCATCGAAGATATGGCGCCCATTTTATCATTTTAGTTTTCCTTCATCGGGTTTAACTTGAATACGAGGCTTGAATCATCAATCATGTTGATCAAAATTGGAGTATCCATAATGTTAACAATAAATTAGCAGAAATAATAATTCCTATAAGGATATTTATAGTTCAAAATAAAATCTTGACTTCACAAATGAGAGTCTTCTACGCAAAATCTTAGTCCACAAATGCAAATAGTTCTTGCTATGGAAAATAACCAAATGTTCTTCAATAAAATTTGATAGAATATAAAGCGATAAAAGAGTTTATTTTCTCATATTTATAACTTTTGAGAATGTAGTTGTTAGACATAATTGTCAAATTTTTCTTTCCATCGACCATAACGCTTAAAACATAAGACATGTTATATGCACACAAACAATTTATCTTCACTAGCGATTATTAAATTACAAATAGTTATCTCAAAATGCATATGAATCTTATAGATCATGAAGTTAAGGGATCGGTAAATGATTTAAATTTAAGTTCTCCCCTTAAGAAAATAATGTTCTTAGTTCACCGATGAATTCTCCACATTTCCTAGACTTGTGGATTTCTCATTTAATTCTGACAAATTTATTTCTCCTTTCCTCACCCATGTTTTCTTCATATCATTTCTTATTTCATTAGCGTTAGTAGTTTCTTTACCTTTAGCAGCTTCAACATTGTTCACTGGTTGACCTCTAGTATACTTTCTTTTTTTACATGACCTAGCAAGATGACCAACCTTGTTACAAATCAACCAACCATACCTGTTGGATTCTAGGGACTATATTTGTCTCTCTATGACCTTAATTTTTAGTTCAAAGCCATGTGTCCATATTTATGACATTTAGAACAAGTAACATATGAGCGGTTACCTTTATTGATAGGTTTCCAAGTATTGCAGTCATATGACCACTGGTTTTTTATTTCCCCCTGAACTCATTAGCTTTATGTCCAAACTTTTTTCAATAGTAACAAAATCCATGAAATGTATTAGATCTAGCATTATAGTTATCAATTCTAGCATAAGAGTTTTTTGATCTAGTCGTATAATCTCTAGGTCTGATATTTGGACTAATCAACTTAAACCAACATATATTAGCAGTATGACCTTCCTTATGACAATGAAAACATACCTGTTTATACCTTCTCTCTCCATTATTGATGTTCAGCTTGCATGTTTGTTGTCTTTCTTCATTGATGTCTTTGGTGCCAAAAGATTCAACACCTTCAAATTTTTCAAAATCTAAACCTTTTTTTCTCCATTCATCCTTTGTCTTCCAAGTTGTTCATCAATTTTAATACAACTCTTTCTGAATTTTTTGAGTAGATCATTTGCATCTTTCAATTCTTCTTTTATCTTTTCATTCTCTTTGTTGTTCCTCTAATGTAGCAACCTCTTGCTCCGATCTGAATAGTTGCTCCAACTTATTTGTTAGGATTTCATCTTTAACCTTAAGGGACTCTTCAACAATTTTCTTAACATTATCAGCATCCCTTCTTCTTTCAAGTTATTCAACCATACTGACAAACTGACTTTTAATCTCTTTTTAAGATTTGTCACTTCACTTTTGAGTCCACAATTTTTATCCACCAGATTTGCAAGTTCTTCCTCTACTTCTTTAGATAAACTACCTTTAGACACTTGTTCAATGTAGTCTTGAATTTCACTGAACTGCACAACCAACTCTCTTCTCTTAGCAAGGTAATGCCTAAAATTTTCCTTCATTTCATTGATAATTTACCTTGCATCCTCAAATTTCTTTTCATACTTGTATCTATTCATATTGACTTATAGGGATCTTTTCCTCAATCTGTTAGAATTATCATTAAAAACACCGATAACTTGCGAGTGAGAGGGGGTGAATCGATACAAATAGGTATTGACCTAATACAACCACCAATATAATTATATGTACTATCAACTTCTCAACCTCCAATCATATTAATGAAATAAACAAATAAGAATTACTAATATGAACTATCAACAATTTTAACACACATAACACAAGTATTTTATCATGGAAACCCTTTTTAGAGGGAAAAAACTATGGTGGGGATTACACCCAAAATCTCAATACTGTAGTAAATGAGTTTTCCTTAATAGAAGCTACAAATACTATTTCTAAGGGTTCATCTTGTTAGAAGTTATTAGCACACATTTAGGAGTACAATAAGATCAGATATTTTCTACCTTGCTAAAGGATTTAAAACGTCAATAAAGAAGTTACCCTATTAACAAAAATACCTATTAAAGTTCACCTTGCTAGATGATCCAACCCGCTACAATTGTTAGGGAACAACAAGATTATTAATCTATAGAATGGCACTGATTGCCTATGAGATCCATTTCAGTTCTCTATACTATGTAAATTTAGGGCTATAATCAAGATTATGGTTTAGGGTTTAGAATAAGATTATAATTCATGCAAGGGTTTATATCATGATTAGTATTATATGCTTAGGGCTATAGTCTTGGTTCAAGATTTTATATCATGCTTGTAAATATGGTTTAAGCTAGCATTCTGGTGAGAGTTAGGGTTTTTGTTATGGTTAGAATCAAGATTAGTGTTAGGATTATGGTTAGAGTAAGGGTTTGTACATCATGGTTAGAATTATGGTTATTAGAGTTAGGGTTAGGATTGAGGGTTAGAGTTAGGATTAGGATTTGTGTTAAGTCTAGGTTAAGAGGTATAATTTGGATTATGTATAGGGTTAGGGTTTAAATTAGGCCTAGAGATAAATGAGGATTAGAGTTAGATGTAAAATTAATATTATGGTTGGGGTTCGCATTATATTCGAGATCTAACTACACCCTAACTCCTATTAAACTATATCTAACAAAATTAAATTAAAACATATCTAACAAAATTAAATTTAAACATTTTAAAACATATCTAACAAAATTAAATTAATTAAATAACTAACACATTTAATTAACTGAAAAAAAAAGATTATATTAATTACATAACTCATTTTATATAAAATCATATTATTTTATTTCTACGATTAAAAAAAATAATACTAAATAAACAAAAATAACTATTAAATTAAAATATTTCTTTTAAATTACAACTATTTTCTATTAATCAAACAAAAAATAACTATTAAACAAATATTTTTAATTAAAAAACAATTATTTCATACGAAATTAAAAAAAACAACTAAAAAACCACATTTAAAAACATTAAAATAAAAAAATAAAAAAGGTACTTACCCCTTTTGGTCGGAATACTCCTGTAGCTCTCTCACAAGCCTTGACCCGCTAAATGACAATGACCCGCGCAGGAATTTTTTTTTCTTATATAAGCTTTTGGGGGTTCAGAAGGACCCCCCATGCCACATAGGTGCCACGCGGGTCCGGCCAGACACCATCTGGTAGAACCCATTCCAGCCAGACCCTCCTAGAATGTCCTCTACTATGACACACTATTATACTTTTACCCAAGGGTTTGTATGAGGTATCTTGGTTAGGCCTAGCTTGCTGACTACATCCTCTGAGATGATGTTATTAGTAGACCCTGAGTCTATGGTCATCCTGCAAGCTTTTCCAAGTATCTTGCACTTTTCTCTGAAAAGTTCCCTCCTTTGCTTAGCTTCTTCTTTGACAAGTTCCTTTATGAGAATCCTCCTAATCATTAGATTCTCCCCACTCTCTGAATCAAGGTTAATTTCAGGAGCTTTAACACTGTTGGTTTCTTCTTGAACTAGGTAATTCTCCCTCTTTTCACCATGTGAATTAGAAGCCTTCTTTGAGCATCTATAGGCTGGATGGCCTAGTTGATTACAATGAAAGCATTTCATGTTTGCAAAGTGTAAGGCTCTGCCTGAACCCCCAAATCTACTTCTTCCTCCACCTTGGAACCCTCTTCCTCTACTCATGCTGCCTCTTCCACTGGTCTCATTTACTATCTCAGTCAATTTGGATTCTCCTTTAGCCCTATAATCACCGCCTCTACCAGCAAAGCTACCTCTATGTCCTCTATTCTCTTTTCCTCTACCTCTCTCTCTAGAGGTCTCATCATGTTTCCTCTTGCTTTTCTCTTCTATATTTAAATCCATCTGATAGCATTGTCTCACACTGGTTAGGGTAGTAAGACTCATCTCCTCTTGTATAGACCACTTGAGTCCATTCTGACATCTAGCTAATCTGATGCTCTCATCCTCCACTACCTTGGATCTTAAGCATAACTTTTGAAACTCCTTAGTATATGCTTGAACATCAAGATCTTTTTTCCTGAGGTTTTGTCTCTTCCTATGCATCTGAACTTCATAGTCATCTGGCAGGTAAGTCTACTTGATCTTGGCTAACATACCCTTCCATGTAACAATAGGGTTCTTGAACTCTTTCTCTCTCTTAGTCTGAACATATTTCCACTAGGTAAGTGTTGTTCCCCTCAATGTAGACTTAGCAACTTTCAGCTTCTGAGCATCTGTCACACCATCACATTCAAAGTGATTTTCAAGACTATCTATCCAGTCCATAATTAGATTAGCATCCATTTGTCCACTAAAAAGTGGCACACCCTCCAAGGATTTACCACTTAAGGATTTGAGTGCCTTCAAGAAGGGTTCCTCTGGTAAGACCAAATCAGGAGTAGGTGATTCTTCTTCTAATTCCAACTCCTTCTCTTTAGCTTCCTTTTCTTCTTTTTGGTCTACCTTGTCCTTCACTTTGTCTGCCTTGTCTTGGACCTCTCCTAAGAGTTTCTCTAATTGGCTCAATATTTCTCTTAGTAGTATATTTTTCTCTACTTTTTCTTCAACTTTCTTGGCCAATTCAGCATTGGTCACCATCTTTCTAGATGCACCTGACTCTACACTTGAGCCCTTGGTCTACAACATCCACTTGCTGACACACTGCTTTCCCAAATCTTGAACCTAGGCTCTGATACCACTTTGATAGGGAGAAACTTGAATACCTCTATGATTTTTCTTGAACTCTTCTTAGGTCACTCTTAGGACCTCTTTGGTCTTCCTCAATCCACCCTCTAACACTTGGAAAGATACACTTCTTCCCTCTACCAAGAATCTACCTATCTTAATCAGGTTCCAACACTTTGTTCTCTACAAGAACTCTTCACATTTACACCTTCCAAGCCCTAACCATTGATTTGAGTTGTAGGAGGTCAAGGGAATCATTAAAATCCATTCTTGACTCCAAGATGGGGTCTCAACTTGCCAAGGATATTCACTTACCAATCAAGCTCTAGATTCCTAAGATTTAGACCTTGTAGCCTCTTTGACAATTAGGCCTCCTGAAATATAGGAAATCTCTAATACAGCTAAAACTCCTCAAAGGACCCCCAGAAATGTTTTGGTAGTTCACATGTAAGGCAAAAACCCACCAAGATTTTCTAGGTTTCAGGGTCTAACTCTGTCCGTACACCCTGTTTCTCAAATAGGGCTTCTTCCTTGTTTTTAGACCAGTCTTGGGTCTTTGGCTTCAAAACTTTGTAAGATGAAGTCTTGGGAAATCCTCCTCATTCTTGAGTACCTACACAACATCATTCATTACATCCATGGCCTTCTTGGCTCATGACAAAAACCTCCTACAATTTTACACTAACTTCTACTTGGTCTTCCTAGCCGGGCTTCTCACTCTGCTCGCCTAGGGAAAGACCTTAAAAATCATTGCATGCACTTCCAGAGCTCCTCCTTCTAGATTCTTGAAGATCCATAGACCTAATCTCCATTCAAAAGTGGCCATATATAACCAATGGTGGGAAATGGAGTTAGGTCCACATCTTTGCCTCTCTATCGGAACTGGACAACACACTGTCTAAAACAAACTATTTTACAAAAAACAAAAAGAAAGTAATTATAGAGAAAACTAACTACTGAAAATGCTTTACAAAATCCCCAAAAATGGCATCAAAATATCATATTACTCAATCTAATCCATGCACAACAAGAAAACAACCAAAACCTTCAATTCTGCTACTCTGTCATTCAAAGCCTCTTGGCTCCAAAACCCAAAATCCGTACAATGACCTCTAACCCTACAAATTAGGGTTTTCCTTCCTTATATTCCCTCAAAACACATGTCTAACTCCTTGGATGGGTTCAAAAATAAATTAAACCTCAAAACCCTCAAGAAAACAAAAAAAATGTTTTCAACAACTTTTAAAAGTTGCTAATGTTGCATAGCAACATTTTGACATCTTTTACATATTTACAATTTTCAAGTGTGTTGACATTAATCTAACCCAACTAACCCTAGTTAGACCTCTTAGGGTATTATAGGACCCTAAATACATGAAATAAATCAACTTGGCACTTGACCACATTATCAAGTATAATGTCATTAATGAGAAAAAATGAACTACTTTGACCTAACAAAAAGAACAAATTTAACACTAACTCAACTACAGTTGGTACACATGACCTTATATAATTACAATGCCCTTCAAGAGGGTCTTTAACACTTTCACACACCCAAAATAAAATGAGACCACCAATCTGAATGGATTCTCAAGGTTGCTCCTACACCAACTGCCTTATGAACCTCCTCATCAGTGACCCTCAAAAAGAGCATGTCATTATGCTCAACCGTGATGTCCCTGGGAAGCTGCGCAATGAGATTTTTGTGGAAAGAAACTGGGTCCCCAGAGGAAGATTTGGCGAAATATATGGAGAAGTAATAAGTGTCCAGCCCTCCAAGATGGATAGGTTCTAAAATCTCCACTCCCCCAGGGTTCCAAAGTTTAGTGATTGAGTTTCTTCTTTTATGCTTACAGACTGATTGATGGAAGAAAGTAGTGTTACGATTCCCCTCCTTCAGCCAATGGACCCTGGATCTTTATTTCTAGAAGACCTCCTCATTGGCCAGAGTATCTTTCCAACTTTTCTTGGTATTTTCTTCCTCCAAATATAAATCCTTCGAAAGGTCACCCCCTGCCATTTTACCATGGAGAGAATCAAGTTTCTCATTTAGCATCTTTTTAGTATGGAAAATGTCACCAAAGGTGTGTTTTCTCCAACCTTTAACCTCTCGTCTGATAATCTCAAGCTTGGTAGTGACCCTAAACATAGGCAAACCATTGACCAGAGTGGACCATGAATATTGAACCTTGTCACAGAATCCAAGGTGGGAGGCCCACATAATCTCATATCTGAAGGGAGCTGGGTACTGGTATCGAACATCCACCCATTTGAGGAGAAGGGGGTTGTGGTCTGATGTCATTTTGGGAAGGGTAACCAGGGAAGAGGTAGCTCCTAGTTCGGTGGTGGAAGAAAGTAAGACCCAATCCAAATGGACCTGAATTAGGTGGTTACCTTTCCTATTTTTGGTCCAAGTGAAGGGGATGCCCCTCAGATCCACATCATAAAGACCACACTCACCCACAAAGTTGGCCAGATGCCCCATTTTGTTAGAATATTCCACAATACCCCCGCAATTCTCAGAAGGAAACAGGGTAGAGTTGAAGTCTCCCACAACCATGAGCTTGAAATATTGAAGATTGGAGATGGATATCTTTAGCTCATCCCAAACCCCCTTTCTTCCCTACCAAGTATTTGGGGCATAAATGTTAAAATAGAGCCAAGTCTCCAGTGGGGAAGTGAAGGCCACAGCCAGGTGGTTGTGGGAAAAACTATGACCATCACCCCTCACCTTGGAAGGGTTCCATAGGGTGGAAATACCTCCCAAAGCTCCTTGAGCCTTAGAGTAGAAAAAATTGGCCCTGGGCCAAAGTCTTCCTGCTAACATATCAAAGTTATCTTTAGACATTTTAACTTCTTGGATTAACAAAATGTCAATTTTATAATAAAAAATGGACTTTTTAACAGCAAGTTGTTTTTGGGGATTATTGAGTCCCCTAATGTTCCATGATAGAACAATCATTTCTTACCTTTTGGTTGAGGCCCAGGGTTTGCTGTCTTCCTGCTGCAATCTCCTTTATTGTACTCCTCTATCTTCTAGCTATGTTCATTTGTCATCCTAGTTTGGTGTCTACTCCCACATCCACTCTCTTTTGTCGGGTCTTCTTATTTTGGGTTTGCCAAACCAGGTCCCCAGTCATTGGGGTTAACAAGGGTGTGGATCATCGTAGGGCCACTAGGGACCCCAAGGTCAAAGGATTGAGAACACTTTCCACCATAGGGGGTGATGGAGGGCCTTTGGATGTGGAGTTTGTCAATGCACAAACATTGAGTTTTTTCTGGACAAGAGCCAAGCCTGGGTTGGAACTAAGTGGGTTCTCCAGACCCACATTGGGTATGTTAGGGTTGCTTACCACCTACATGGGGGATGCAGGAGCAGTGACGCTGCATAGCTTGATCTCCACAACTATGGTATTCTCCTGCATAATACCCGCGGGTATTCCCCCTCTTCTAGACTAGACACGTCATCTACTGACCCAGACATGGGATCATAGCCCTGATTCATAGTCTCAACAACCCCCTTTTTCGCTGGGAGCATCCCCCGTCAGGGGTGGGGGGAGCAATCCTGAGGGAATATTTGAAGCTTTCATCACTAGAACAACTTGCTTTAGCTTAATTTTAGGCCTCTTGGGGGCCTTGCAGTCTTCCTTGTGTGGCCCTTTGAGCTGTAGCATTCATAAAAGAGAGTAGTATTCTCATAGACAATATCTTGTGTCCATTTACCCAGCTTAGACTTAAGGAAAACAAAGTTAGGAAGAGTCATATTAATAGACACATTCACACAGAAATGGGAAAAAACTATTGGAATTATCTTGGAATGATGTACTGAGAGGGGAGGGATGAATCAATACCTCTAAAAATTTTCTTGGTTAGCCCATTAACCCTTAATCATCAGTTTGTAAATTATCATATCTAACTATTCATCTTTCTTTATGTATATGCAATCATATCATAAGTTCTTTAATATGTAACGATAACAGAAACATTCATGAAAATAGATAACACATAACAGAAGATATGATATCATAGAAAACTCCTGTTAGGAAGTAAAAACTACGGTGGGGATTGTTACCCACAAGACTTCACTATCTACAGATAAGAAGGGGTTGGTTAAGGCTTACAATTGGTCACTTCTGATGACCTACCCTATTAGGAGTATTATAGTGGAGACCTATTAAGATCTACTTCATTTGAAGCTTTAGCAACACTGTTAAGTGTGCACTCTGTTAAGAGATTTAGTAAGAATGGTTAAGTCCACCTTCTACAAAAGGATTTTAGATGTGATGCACTTGTTAGAATGCAACTAAATAAGTCTTTGATCTGATAATGTATGCAATCTTTAATTTTTGATAACATATCCTATTAAGCTTCATACATATAATTAATCATCCTTCCATGATTGAATAATACCTTTATCTACTCGTCGGTAGCCTTTGTGTGTTCTTGACAACTGATGTGATCTATTTTTGAACTTTACATGAATTCTACCTTCTTCTCCTTAGATGCTCTTCATCGCTATCAACAATAATGAATTCATTCACTCATAATTGATTTGAACATCTATTTATACTAGTTTTTGGCTCAATTCTTGATTCACGCTTCGCAGGTTGACTCTAGATCCAAGGTTTACAACTTGAACTTGATCTTTAGTTAAATATATTTTTAGATCCATTAGGATTCTTTAAAACATTTTACATAAAGCTTGCTTGACCCTCAAGTTATTATTTAAAAAAAATTAAAACTCTATAAATAGAATTACATTGCTTTATCTGATGTGTAAATCTCAGATCCACTTTTTTTAGGTTCTCTAACTGACTTTCAGTTCTGACGGTCAGTTTTCTTGGTCTTTGGTGTTCCTTTTTTGAAATGGTTGTTGAGTGTGCATTTTTCTGTTCCATCGGTTTTGTTTTGAAAACTATATTGTCGGTGATGATCTCAATGTTATGTTATTGACCCGTTGGTGATGTCCTATTCACTTCATCGGTGCAACACTTGTCAGTGTTCATTGGTCAATTCCATGCTTAGCATTTTTCATGACCTCTATGTTCTTTCCGGTATGCTCGTTGTTCGCCGATAATTCTTGTAGTCCGTCGGTAATGCTTGTAGTATGCCGGTGACCTCTGTAGTCTGTCAATGATCTCTGTCAATGTTTTTCACTAAGTGTACTAATGGAAAAATTAATGTCATAAATCTTCCCCTTTAACATTAGTATCAAAAACATGATATGTGCAACATACTGAGTGTATTAGTATGTACACCTATGTATACTTCTTCCTTAGCCATTTGAATGACTCCCCCTATGTATATGCCGGTAAGTGTAAGTATATATACATATCCTTATGTACTTTTCTTTTCCTCTTTTTTCTTTTGATATATATTGTACATAACTATATTTATATATATCTATTCCTTATATACATACTATATATATTTCCTTTCCTCCTTTTTTGATTCTAAAGGCAAAGGTACTTACAACTTGTCAAAAAGGTGAGAATGTGAGGACTTGATCTCCTCCATCATCTTTTCCCATTTCTCCTTTAGCATTTCTAGAGCCATGTGTTCCAGTGATATCCGTACATGTATATCATAGATGTTGTCTACTATAGACATCGTAGGGGTTACAATAAGATTTCTTGCATCAGAAATATGCTGCTGTAGAATAGTAAGATTAGGAAGAATGTGTGCCTGTAGTTCTGTAATCTCACCTCTTAGTTGAGTTTCAGTATCCCATATTTCTTGTCTTAGCCTATTAGCCTCTATGACCTTGTCATGATGCACCTTTATACTCTCTGCATGTGAGGTTAGGCTTTGTGCACTGGTTGTGACATTGGAATCTATCTCTGCTAGTTTATCACTATTTTCTTTTGTATAGTTTTCAAGCGTGCACATCTTTTGAACTAAGGTGATTACTTCAGCAATCATTGGCTCTAATTGATTAGTGAGTTCAAAGATATTTACCTTGTTCAATGCCACTTCTTGGCTGATTTTATCAATTAACTTGTATTGGTATTTCTTTTCTGCTTGTTCTTCCATAGCTTGTTCTGCATCAATATTCTGCTCTGAGATTATGTCGGTAAGAACAATAATTTGTTCCTTAACTGTAGTATTTGCTTCAAGTTTTACCTCGGGAAAAAGTTGTTGGAGAATGTCTCTTTCCTTGTCAAGTGCCATTGTTTCCTTGTGTTCTTGTATCATTTTCTTTTGAATGGATTTTCTTTGACATAGCACTCCAAACTCTTGAAGTTTATAACTGTCCAAAGTGGTAATATCCTACTTTGGAACTTCTATGACTTCATCTAGTGTGAGAGCCAAGATGCCTTTCTTTACTATTTTCTTCTTCTTCTTCTTCTTTGGCTGGGTGAAAAATTGATGTACTACCATCTGTAAGGCATGAGATTGGGTTGACTTGGTAGGTGAGGGTCGAGAAGATGAGGCATCTTTTTGTGTCTATTCTAAGTCCACCAGCTAGTTTGGCTAAGACGTCTCCTCATTTGCCTTGGGTGTATCAACAGATGTATCTTCTTTAATTTTTATACCTTTATCCTGCTTGATTCCTTCACTTTTATCTTTTTCTTCAACCTTTCTCAATGTATCATTAGTTTTGTTATCTGCCTCTTTGTTTTGACCTTTTGACACTTCTTTCTGGTTTTCAGTTGCATCCTTCATTTCTATATCTATATCCTTGTGAGTGTTGGATGCATCTTTGTTTTCATCGGTACCCATATCCTTGGCTATATTATCATCTTTCTTAGATGATTTATCCTGACTTGTCTGAATATCAATAGCATCTATTAATATATTAATGTTTGTCAGTGTATTGACTGTTGCAATGTCAATAGCTATATCATGTCTGTCGGTATTGCCCTTTGCAACATTTATGTCTTCATCTTTTTGAACATCTGCTGCCAGGTCTTGTCCTGTAGTGGTATTGACAATGTTGTCTAACCACGTTTCATCATTTATATCAACATATAAGTTACCTTTTATTGACAATTCTTCTTTGGTAACTTCTTTATCCTCTAAGTTGATGTGGGTGGGGCTTGTTGGTACTTGATCATCTTCACCGTCTTTTGGCCAGTCTTCATCTATAATGTTAGTCTATTTTTGGCCTGTTATTTGTACCTCTTCATTCTCTAACTCAACTGTTGAGTTATCTATTTTAGTGATAGTTTCCTTTTCATGACTTCTTTCCTCATCAAGGTTGAGTATGTCACTCTATATATTATGCATTTCTTGTTCTAGCTCTATAAGCTTCTTTTTAAGAAATTTATAAGCTCTCATTTTAGGTGAGAAATTTTTCGCATATTTCTCCATGCTTTCATTGATTTCTTCTCTCTTTGATTCAGGAGGCATAAGAGAAACTAGTGGTCTTTCTATTATCCTTTTCTCCTCATGGAGTGCAAAAGTGAATTTAGAAGATATTCTAATCAATAGTTATTGTGGGACATCACGTGTAGTGAATAGTAGTACTGATACAACTTCACCAGATCTTAACAATTTCCTAATCTTAGGATGTCCAATAGATACAACTTCAGAAATATACTTACATATTTCATCAATGTCTTCAGTGGGTGATGTAACCTTTGCTATTTCGTTTGCTTGTTTTATAGTGTCAGGTTCATCCATAGCTAAGTCCTCTAAGTCCTCATTTGTCTGAACAAATTTTCTACTTTTGGTTGGTGCCCTGACTGGTTGTTTTTCCTTTGGTGTGTCAAGTTTCCTCTTATACACCTTTCCTTTTACCATGGGAGGAGTTGCATCTTTTTTTGTTTGAATCCTTGTTCTTGATTTCTTAGGTGGAGGTGGAGGTGCAGGTGGTGAATCAGACTTCTCTTCCTCTGATTCATTTGGCTCTACTGTATCATCAATGGGAAGTTGGTCCTCAGTGAGTTCATCCTTACCCTCTTGTTCCTCTTCACCTTCTCTTTCTTCTTCTCCTTTAGAAGATATATTCAAGTTCTTTTTCAAATTCTTCACCATTCTTTTTTACTATTTTACAGCCTTCTTGACAACAAGATTTGTTTTAATCTTCTATTTGGCCTCTTCATAGGTACCAAACCTTAGTTTCTTGTTATCTACTGGTTCATTTAACAGTTCCTTAATGCATTCATTAGCTAATCCTGTTTTGATTTCATAATCCAATTTTGAAAGCCATTATTTCCTTGGTACTACTACTTGGATGTATGTGAAATTAGTATCTACCATGAAACATATTTCTTCTCGGTGTTCCTCTATCAGATTCTCATGCATAACATTATCAAAATCTGTTCCTAGTGATTCTATGAATTCACCTATCTAAATAGTTATGGGTCTGCTTGTGTCCCATGCAACTTTCCCAATGGAAGGAAAGTATTCTTCAAAATAAAAGAATATGCACATTATAAGGGAACCAAAATTACAAGTGTTTGTCCTTGAAGACCTTATTGTGCACATGTTCTCCTCAAATTGATGTAATAAGATCTCTTCCAGATCCATCTTCTTCCCCTGTTTGATAATCTTGTATGCTATGCTCATAGCAGTACTATATATGATGTTCATTTGGCTTGCTTGGAAGATCTTATATCCAACAACACATGCTCCAAACTTCAATTCTACATCGGTAATGGTGTTGACCTTTAGTGCTCTTTTATCTGATTTAGCACCAGTCAACTTTTCCACTTCTGCCAGAGATGGGTGCTTCTGAGCCTGTGGTTTATCGGTTGTAGGATAACCAATAACCATGTTTATAACATCCTTTGTTATTTCCTTTCACTTGTTTAGCCATAGAGTCTTGTTGTGAACTCTTCTAAGAACAATTTTTATCCATTCTGTTTTGAAGACCTTGGGAAAATGTAGTGCATTTGTGAGATCCTTTACTTCCAAGTGTTTGTGCTCTTCTTTGAGCTTTCGAGCATCATCACATAGTGCATCCCATTTCTGAGATCTTACAGTGAATATAGGACCTTACGTTCTCTACCAGTAAAACCCTAGGTGGGATTTAGGAGAATGCTCCAGAATCGTCAGGTTGTGAAGCTATTTCAGGATGTAACTTGTATTTAGGTTCACCACATGTTCCTCTACTGATGAGATTGAAGGATTTCTTCTTATGATCTTTAATTTTCTCTACTCTTGAAGTCAATGCCATCTTATTTGTAATTTAGGGCTTTTCACAAATAAAATAGTGCAATCAGTGAGTGTATTTACTTATGGATTCTCTATGATTTCCTGTGAATGTGAATGCTTCATGTCAAATTGATTTATGTTGGGTCACTTTCCAATTTTATCTTAAATCACTCTGGTCTGCTCTGCTCTACTTGAAAATCATGGGTGCAAAAATGAGTTTACCTATCGGGATTTTATAACCTTTTTGCTCCCTAATTTGTCATTAATGCTTACCAACTTGTCAGTTTATGAAGACTGATTTTGTCAGTAGAAACATTCATAACATCTTTGGTGTCTGTGCAAACCATTAGGTTAGCTAGCAGTTTTGGAGAGTTCACCGATGATTGTCGGTGAGGTTGCAAAGATAGCTTTTGTTGATTCAACATTCACCGATATCCGTCGGTTTACACTTAGCTTGTGTAATGACCAATACATTCTGGTAAGTAGTCCTAGATTTTCTGTGTGTGTTCACTGATGCAAATTATGCCCAATAAAAGATGGTTTCTTTTTAATAGTTTAGAAAATAAAAATATATTGCATCTTTATTCATGCTAATATTACAATATGAACTATGTATGATGGAACTAATGCATAGTAAAATTTGGCATAATGCAGTTCCATACTTACTTGTGCAATCTAGTTGGATGTAGTGATGTCACCGGATCCATTGGATGAGGTGCAACCATTTGCATTTCTTGCTCCATCACCTTCAGTGTTTGTGGCTTTTACCCACATCGTGTTTCTCATTCTTTTGATGTCATCAATCATATTTCCATTGGGATGTGTACTTGTGTATGTCAATCGGTCTTTGCAATCTTTTATCACATGTCCAACCTTATGACAGTGCAAGCATGCCATACCTAGATTGGTCCAACCTCTTGACCTTATGGTCCACTTTCTCATGTAGTTGTCAGAAATATGACCATACCTTCCACATGCTGTGAAATTTACCCATGTGTTATGGTCCCAAACATATGAGTTACCTACTCTTGTTGGTTTGTAGCTTTTACCAGTTTCCTTTGGTGTCCATGCCTTGTTGTTCTTATTCTAGCATTCCTTATGAGTATGCCCATTCATCTTGCATGTAGGACTGTACTTGTCCATATAGGTTTTTCTCTTTGGATTTGTCACTTTGGATCTGCACTCATGTGCCTTGTGTCCTTTCTTTTGACATTTATAACAATTACCAATAAAAATAGATTTTGCTTGATAAATACCTTTCATTTTGCTTCTACAAATGTTTGAGGTGTGGCCTAGTTTTCCACAGTGATTGCATGACAGCTTCTTGGATCTTGGGGTTGTGAAAGCATCCCTCTAATCTAGTTGATTAGAGGATTCACCATTCTCGTTGTACCCTAATCCTGTGTAGTTGTTGACTCTTCTCTGTCCATCAAGAAAATCATCCATCCTTTTGTTACTATCCTCAACCCTTTTAATCAATTCATTATGTTGATTTTGGACTTTGATTTCATGCTTCAATTTTTCATTCTCTTCTCTTAGCTCACCAATGATCAGTATTATTTCAATGAGTTTTGTATTTAATCTATTTTATTTTTGACTCATAAGAATTATCTGGTTGGTAACCTCATGGTGATGCTTAGTGAGTCTTAGAATCTTTTATTCTTTCTCTTGTAGTTTCTCTGTAATTTTCCTCCTAACATTAATGGCTAGTGTTCTTTCATTTTCAGCTTTTCTAGCATCATTCATGACATCAATCATTTTCACCATTTGATTCTCTTGACCAATTTGCAGCATCTTGATTTGATCTGTTAGACATAGATTGACCTCTTGTATACTTGTAATTTCTTCTACTGATGCGTCTGAATCTTTGCTCATTGATGATTATGTTGTTTCAAAGTAATCTTGTATTTCCACTTCTTTGTAGTGTTTCTCATTCATCCTAGTTGCCATAATATTTTTTTCATCAATAAATTATCTCATTTTTATTCTTTCCTCCTTATACTACTCATAGTTTATTTGCATCTGTAACTGCTCATTCTCAATAGTCATGTCTAGTCTTAACTTGTCCATTGCTCTGATCTTTTCTCTCAAGTCTTTAAGATTTTCAAGAGAGAGACTTAGCTCTGATACCAATTGTTGGAATTATCTTGGAATGATGGATTGAGAGGGGAGGGGTGAATCAGTACCTCTAAAAATTTTCTTGGTTAGCCCATTAACCCTTAATTGTCAGTTTGTAAATTATCTTATCTAACTATTCATCTTTCTTTATGTATATGCAATCATATCATAAGTTCTTTAATATGTAACCATAACAGAAACATTCATGAAAATAGATAACACATAACACAAGATA